>CM057132.1:13433121-13458121 GCA_029964075.1 Patiria pectinifera | reverse complement strand
TCTTTTTTCCCCCCACAAACTCATACCAATTGCACAGAGGGCTCTCAATGAGGACAGGCGTTTATTTTAAACCAGTGATTGTCTACTCTCGCTGCCGCAGTGTGCTGGCGATAGGGTTTTATTATTTTTTTACTTTCAACGTGCGTTTAAGTCTAGTTACTTTTTCTATAACTGTTATCCTACAAATTTAACTCATATACACGAATCGGCCCCTTGCGTAGTGCGCCCTCAACGAGGACAGTTGTTTATTTAATATCAATGAATGTCGGCTGTCGCTGCGACCGTGTTTGCGATAGGGTTCGGACTTTCATTGATCGCTTCAGAAAGTAACTCCAGTTAAACTCTAGTTTCTTTTTCTCAGTGCTTTTATCCCGTAAATCTACTCATACGAATCGGCCCCTCGCACACAGCGCCCTCAACGAGGACAGGTGTGTTTATTTTAAACCAGTGACATTGACAGTACAACGTGTATGAGTATGCAGTTCCCACAGAAATATATCGGTGAAGGGCACAGCCAATTAATGAGAAATAAATTTGATTACGTCTGTTGACCAACACACAAACCTTAGTGAACAGATGTTGCAAAAAGTAGCTGATTACTTTTGTGAATAATCAAATTAATTATTATGTTATCCCACACACACACACACACACAAAAACACCTGGGAAATCAATGAAGAAAAGTTAATTTTCTATGGACATTTAGAATACCACTGTATTAATTGGCCATGAAAAAGGTCAGGTAAGTTTGAAACACTGCTGCCATTATGTTATATCATAAAAGAAACCTATTTTCTTTCTCAATATTTTTTTAACGAAGATCGACAAATCTGGAACACTGACAGACCTGAAGGTCATGTAGCAATAAGCTAATGGAATTTATTCGGGAAAGGCTAACGGGAATCTAATAATGATTCTAGACGTTGGTATTTGTTTATTTTTGTTTCTAACATCAGTAACATTTTGTTACTGTTTCGTACGCTAAGAAATCAAATTAAGCATTTTCTGCCAAAAGGCATGGCAAATTGGCGATGCTTGTTTTGTCCTTGTTTTATTGGATTAAGAGTTTAATTGGGTCCCGCATCATTCAGTGCCAGCCTGGGTTGGCTCAATTGTTGGGTCTGGGACCTTTC
The DNA here is from genome assembly GCA_029964075.1 of Patiria pectinifera. NCBI lineage: Eukaryota > Metazoa > Echinodermata > Asteroidea > Valvatida > Asterinidae > Patiria > Patiria pectinifera. Next base: position 13,456,988 of record CM057132.1, on the reverse strand, counting down.
CCTGTAGAGAGCATTCAATTACATTACCGTACGAGCGTCTTCATGTCAAAGGTCAATGCTGCCATATTTGGAGGGTGAAATGTGGCGCTGGGGATTGCTACTTATAAAAAGTCGTTGGTTATTAGTCGAAAAGTCAACCTAATTGGAACAAGAAAACACGATATACAGATTTCAAGCCATGGCCATTCCTGTACTTGTATTTGTCTTCATAATTCAATTAGAAATAATTCATTGATGAAAGGCTGAACAAAGAAATTGACTGGAGCGGGGTTTGAACCTTTGTGACCTCCGGATAACCGTTCCGGTGCTCTACCAACTGAGCTATCCAGCCCTATGTTGGCGGTTCCCCAATTCGTCAATGTCTTTGTTCAAAGTGGCGTCAGGTTCCAACATTCTTTCCGAAAAAGAATGTTCTGGTACATACAAAGCTGCTCCTTGTTTAATTATTTCCATTTTTTTTCTGAATCAGATTTATCAAGATGTCCAGTCCGAAGATTAACAATCTCATTCTATTTGGAGGGATGCTGATGTATGTGTCAATCTTCTTCAACGGACTGGACACAAGCAGGGTGCCGTTTGACTCGTACGTCTGGATGTGCAAGGTAAAGTTCTAGGTACAAGAGAGAAAAAAAGTGCAAAAGGCGTTGTGTTTATTGGGCAATATGATTTCATGACGAGAATTGTTGAAATGATTTGCTGATGTAAGACTTGAAATCTACATGGTAAAGAATCCATTACAAGACGTTCTGCGGCAACACTGCGTGTCTCTTTTGTATGTGTGTACGTGTTCATCTGTTCAAACCGTGGACAAAAAAATACCAGAGATGAGAACAAAAGAGAACAATATCGTCCACGATTTTCAGCATACGTCACGTCCACGATCGACGGTGAATACACGTTTGTGTGGTTGTGAGTTATCTTAAAACTGATTTCTTTTCACTTTGTGCGAACACACTCTGTCATTCTTGAACATGGATATACGTACGCTACAGGTGTTGGTGTGGTTTTAACATTGCAAAATCACGTGTGTATAATGCCGACAAGAGTTAACGAAACGATATTCATCTGTTATTGCGATAATGTGTACCGCAAAAAAAGCAAAACGGTCTAGATTTGTCACACATCGATATCAAAGGAGTCGTTTATATTTCGCTTTAAACAGCTCATCATCACAATCAATTTACATCGTAACCAACATCGCTATGCGCACGTAATGGATTCCCCCCACGCGTGTAGAATAATGCAGTTATGAACATGGGCATTACATGTGGCGCAAAACGTATTGGATTCACATTTCTAGTGCTCGGATACTTCCGAGTGAACTTCGCTCAGCGAAAGCTTATTAACCTCATTAGCGTCCATTTTGGGTGCTTCTTGATCTTTCAGATATACACAAATATTGTTGCACTTTTTTTTGATATTTTGTATTTTCAGGCCAATACATGGTGCCTCGGCATCGGCTTCTCTTTGGCTTTTGGAGCAATGTTCAGCAAAACCTGGCGAGTGCATAAGATTTTCACCAGCAAAACCATGATGAAAACGGTAAATATTTCATACTATATTAGGCCTACTCCCGAAAAAAAATATTACTGAATATTTTGTAACAAATCTAGCTCATAACACTGCCTTGTCCATTGCAGGGATCGACTATATTTAAATGTCGCAGTGACTCTTCCAAAAAGTTAATAGCTTTTCGTAAGACGCATCATCAGAATATCACGTATTGTATCCTACAATGAGCTATCAAGCTTTCTGCGAAAAAGAAACTATAGCACCTGTATTACATTGTATCACATTGTATTACATTGTATTTATTTCCTGTTGAATCCGCAAAACAATAGAGTACTCGGGCAGTTTCCGAGTGATGACAGGCAGGGCGGTTTGGATGGTGCAGTGACTATTCATTAGAAACATTTTCCTGGTAATGGGACACCTAAAGTTATATTATCTTCTGTGATTAGTATTCCTTTTTTCTTCTTCGAACTACAGATAATAAAAGACTACCAGCTCTATGTGATGGTGGCTGTTCTAGTTTTGATCGTCACTCTGGTTTTGGTTATCTGGGAGATCGTGGATCCACTACAAACGGTAGTAAGAAAAGCAGCCAGACAGGTAATTGATGGTTTATCAGTTTGATCAACCATTACCGATCCATCAATCCATTGATCAACCGGTTTATATCACCATCATTCCGTTGATACCAGACACTTCCATTAATCCACGTATATTGCCTCCGTTTCGTTGATCAACTAGTAGAAATTTCAACCAGTCCACTGACTGTGGATCAAGCAGTAGATATTATTGCCAATCCACTGATCCCAAAGCAACCACAAACACTTCCACTCTTCAGCCACTGCGTTAATAAACCAGTAGACTCAACCACCAATATCCACTAATATCCAATATCCACTACTCGTTCGATGTGTTCAACAAGCATTCAACCTATCGGTATAACTAGTATAGACACCAACACCACTAATCACAATTCCGTTAATCAACTATTAACTTCACCCTGTATCCGTGGAATAACCAACAGACGCTGCCAGTAATCCACAAATATTTAATCAACTAGGAAAGACACTTCGACCACTCTATCAGTTACTGAATCAACCAGCATCCACAACCAATATTCACTAATCAGTTAATCACAATAGCCTAGACACTTTCAACGATCCGCCATTCACTTGTTCATCCAGTAGACAGACACTAACACCACTATATATCCATTAATGAGTGCATCAACCAGTAGGCATTTTCCACTGATCCACAAATCAGTTGATCAACAGTTACCGTCAAGCGACCATCCACTTTTCAACCAACCCACTGATCTTTTATGATCAAGTTGGTAAATGATCAACAGTAACGTACGCACTCCAATCATCCTATTAACCAATGTTCATTACAAGCGTTAGGCTTTGATTGACATAATACATTAAAATAGTTATTTAAAAAAAAAAATCTTTTATCATAAACAGCAAACAGATGACCTGGATGTGGTCATCATCCCTGTCCACGTGACCTGTGAGTCGACGTGGCAGGTGTATTGGGTCGGGACTCTCATCTGCATCGAGGGTTTACTGCTTGTCTTCGGCGCCTTCCTGGCCTGGGAAACCAGAAAGGTGACGGTCCCAGCCTTAAACGATTCCAAATACATAGGTGAGTTTCTCTTTGATGATATATGCAACTGACATCCAAATCTAAAAGTACATTAGGAGAAACTGGCTAGGTTCACATTTAATCAAAATTCGGTCGAACAAAATATATACATAATATTAAATTTCGAAGGTCGCAGGTTCCTTTTTATCTTCAACCTCATAGATATCAAATAAATTTTTTATACGCCAAAGTAGTTTACAATTAATTCAATTGTAGCCAGTCTTTTATTTCTGAATTTATCAGATTAGACTTAGGTATAACTCAGGCTATCCCTTGTATTACATCAAGGTTACAACTGAACAACTTCACGCAGGACTAGAATGGGGAAAATGTAAATCAAATATCGTTCAGTATATCATAATGAAAGAATACAATGTGCTTCGCCACATTGTAAAATAAAACTCCTTTTTGACAATAACATACCGGGAAATGTTTCCATTTAGAGGCAACATTGACGATTATCCTTGTTTCTTATTATCTAACAGTTCTGATGAAGAACACCAATATTTGAGAGACATTGTACGAGTTCTTTGTCACGTAGCACTAATCGCTGGTCTTAGGTCAATTAGTATGAAACAAAATAGTCTGAAACAAAATGTTCTTGTCCATAGGAATGAGCGTTTACAACACCGTGATCCTATCCTTCATTGTGGTTCCTGTTTCGCTCATCTTGGACGAGGTGAACGCTCGTTACGTCATCATGTCTATCTTCAATGTGTTCGCTACGACACTTACGCTGTGTCTGGTATTCGTTCCAAAGGTAATGTTTAGAAAAATAGTAAAATAAGATTTTTTTCTGAAAAAAAAGCAGGATGATGAAATAAAAACACAGAGACTACATGCGTTTACAACTTTTACCTTGAAAGGGCCCCGTGTAATTTTTTAATGCACAGTGAATTTTTTCATGCAATCCTTGAAAATGCACGTTTGTGTCCCATCCAACCTTATTTTCAGTTTTCCGTTTTGCCATTTTCAAGGGTATTTTGGTTCCTGTTTGGTTTTTATGCTAATGCAATTTGTCAGCCAATGAGCAAACTTTTCTCACAAATGTTTTCAATAAACAAATGTTTTGGATTCACAATTTGAACAGAAAACACGTTGAATTCAAAGTAATGGTGACATCGACAATGGGTGTCGTTAAAGTGCCTGAAAGAGGTCGTTTTTTCTTATTTTGCTTCTCATTTTCTTTTTCTTTTCTATTTTTTCTCAGCTGAAGGTTCGGAACGATATCCACCCGAAGGGCAGCATGCTGTCCACCATGAAGAGCGGGGAGGAAGGGGAGAGTGACTCAGACAAACGAATACGCATACTCAATGATATGATTCAAAGGTTACAAACATCGCTCGTTAAGGTAAAGCATAACGGGTTACCAGTTACATCAAAATTAACTGCCATACCAATTAATAGATATCTGATATTTACCATTGATTATTCTCCAAACTTCCAGTTTCAACTTTGGTGCATTTTACTGTAAACAGTAGCCGCTTAGTCTTGCGTACACTGCATGTACACGACCTTAAATATAGATGATTTAAAAACGTTCATGTTTACATTTTACACAATGATGGGAATCACGAAAAACATGCTCGGGTCACCGTTTAGTCTGTCGGTGATCAACAGGCATGACGTCACAGATAACGTCACTGCTAACGTCACAGGTCGTCTTAAAATTGTCACCGTTCTAGAAGTTCTACAGGTGGACTTCCTTACTTTGTTCTTGACGTCACTTGTGACGTCACAAGTGATGTCACGGGGACTCTAAGCATATTATTTTACCACGTTCTTCAGTTGTCCTTTACTTTGTTCTTGACGTCACCTGTGAAGTCATTCATCATTCTCGACGTTCTATACCCTTTATCCATCTTTGCTTTTTTTTTTTTATAAAACAGAAGGACGACATTATAAAGGAACTGGAGACAGCTGGAGTCAGCGGCCAGACCAAACATCACAGGGACTCGGCAGACGAGGGAATCAACACGGCAGGAACGTCTCAGGAAGATCTGGCTACCAGCTAGCTCGGATTTACTACGTGTACAGTGTATATAGTGTTGCACGATTGTCAATTACATGTAAATAATCGATCACCTGCACAGCGCTATCAACTTATCGCACAAAGCTTTATAATAGAGATTTACTTCTTAATGTTGATTAACTGTGCTTAATGGTTAATCGCAATTCATCAAGGTTAATCGATTTTAATCGATTAATCACGATCAATCGAGATTAATCGAAAATTGATCGATTAATATTAGTTGCTGTTTCTTTAACTAAGCAATTACTTTTAAATCGATTGCCATATTATATTCTTCAAAATTCAAAATGCTTAATGTATTAAAAGATTTAATACATACAATGAAAAGTTTTGATTAAGAAAACCATTCGATTCACATCACTGGTGTCCAAATACAGTTGACTCTAGTTAATAGAATCACTGTTAATACAAATTCTGGTTATAGCAAACATAAATCCATGGTCCCGACTGTGTATGTGCATTCAGAATGGGACGGGCACTCCACTTAATACAAAATTCTGATATAACAAACATTTTGGCAATAGATCCGGCTAAATTGTATTAACGAGAGTCAACTTTACTTCTAAACATTTCCTCATATATGCAACCCTGCTTAATTATAACTTGACAGATTAAACCTTGAAAAAGCTGTACTTTTATTTTAATTTATTGACCGACCTCTGAATTTAAGCAGCGATTGTACTAAAAATAAAGATATTTGCGCCACAGTCAGATCACTACAGTATGCAGCGTAACACAAAATACGATATTCATATGACAAACAAAAAGTCGGATGAAATCATGTTGCAAAGATGCAAGTCATGATCATCAGAAGTAAATGCGAGCGAATACCTCAGACAGGACTGGACAAACTGTGGCAGACAGAAAGACGGACATGACGACACAATAACGGACAAAACACGGACTGACAGACTACGAAGAGCCATGTAATAATATGGGGATAAAAAAAAATGTTGCATTTCACTGCCTATGATTATCAACAAAGAATTATTCGAAATTTAGTTTTATTTTATTACATGTAGTTCAACAATTTACTTTAGTAGATTTTGTAAACGGGCGTTTATTCGCACTTTCCCCATCATTTTTACACATAATAACAGGTAGTTATCATTCACAACGTGTGTTTCTTATACACAATGTTGGAATAACGTTGCTTTTACTTATTCATTTATTATTCAATGGTTATCGATGTTTCGATGTTGAGTCTTGATTTGTTTTATTTGCACGAACTGAATTTGTTTTGTTTTCCCTTGTGTGTTCTTCCAAATGTTATGGTTGAGATGTTGATTAAATTTATTATGTAAACGGAATAAACTGAAGAAAAACAAGCACCAAAACTGTACAAATAATTCAATGACTGGCAAATGATGTCTTACTTATTATGTTCATTTATCCATGACGTATGAACAAAAGAACATGGTTTATTTTTGTGTAATTTTAGGTTTAATCCACTACCTCACAATGTAATATCTGTGTATATTTCTACAGTTGTTGGAGCGTTGTTATGTTGCATTACTATACTGTGATGAATGGGAATAGTGAGAAGAAAATTTAAAGAATATAGCTGGCATTTTTACTTGTTTTTTTTTCTTTCTGAAGTGTCACTTTCTCCAAACATAACAGATGTGTATATCACCTACAAATTGGTCACACCAAAAAGTGATCGTTTCGCATTATGATTAATTTACATGGTCTTATGTCAGGGGCATTCACATGCTCATGAAATATGGAAAGTGCCCTCTTCAGGTGACTACTGGTTATTCTTTATGTTTGATATCTTAAAGCACTTTTCGTGTTAAACTTTCATTTCAGCAAGTGTTGCATCTGAGACAAAAAGAAACTTCAAAAATAAAATTGTTGTTCCTGATATGACAATTGTCTGCTTATGTATACTTAAAAGGTTAAACAACATTTTGTAATTTACTGTTTCTTTTACATATGTGTACATGTTATGAGCGTAAAACAAAATGTAATTTCAAGATAAAATGAAATTATATAACAAAGTAATAACGTAAACAGCATCAAAACGTTGATGTTAAACACTCATCAAGGCCTCAACAAACCTTTAATGTGTCGTCATCATACGTCATCCTTCTTTGCTGTTTGTTGGGATTTCTGGGCTTTTCGTTTGGTCGCTTTGATCAGACACTGGCTCACGACCGGGAAAATCCTCACGCTGCCATCAATACACTTTTGCAAACACTGCCAAAATTGCGGGGAAAGAAAATATGTATAACTTTTATCAGTTTTGTACACGATTGTATTGGTGTGCATATAAATTTTGAAAGCAAAACTTGCCATCAGAATTTCAAGGGAAATGTGCAGTTTTGCGGTTTTGTTTTGTGCACAATGATTTTTAACATAGTTTTCAGATGATCACTTTAATTTTAAGATGTTCACGGTTTTAACACATTTTTGCCATTTTTATTATACATGTATCATATTATCAGTTCAAATTTAATAAATGGAATGTTGTTTCACAAATGTGCCTTGCTGTATTACTTTTGAAAGACTTCTAAAAATTATCATAAAAGGCTAAATTTATCCATTTAGACATGAGATTGTTGTTGGCATATTTGTAATCAAGTCAATACAAGTCAAATTACAAGTCCATCAAATGTCAATTCAAAAGTTAATCACATGCCAATCGCAAGTAAATCACATGCCAATCATTAGTAAATCACATGCCAATCACGAGTATATCACATGCCAATCGCAAGTAAATCACAAGCCAATCACAAGTAAATCACATGCCAATAGTAAGTAAATCACATGCCAATCATAAATAAATCACATGCCAATTGTAAGTAAATCACATGCCAATCACAAGTAAATCACATGCCAATCACATGCCAATCACAAGTAAATTACATGCCTATCACAAGTAAATCACATGCCAATCACAACTTCTTGAAATGGGTGATCCCATGCCAATCACAAGTAAATCACATGCCAATCATAAGTAAATCACATGCCAATCGTAAGTAAATCACATGCCAATCACAAGTAAATCACCTGCCAATCACAAGTAAATCACACGCCAATCACAAGTAAATCACACGCCAATCACAAGTAAATCACATGCCAATCACAAATTCTTGATTACAACCCTGGATGTCACAGACTTACCTTCGCAGCAACTTCAGGTTCTATCTCTCCTGTTTGCTGAATTGCCGATAACTGATTGAGTGAGGGTAGGTAAGCTGCTGTAACCGAGCCGTGATTGCTAGCATCCTCGTCAACCGATCGACTGTAGAAGTCTTCGGTGATGGTGGGATCCAGCACAGACGTTGTCTCACCAGCCTGTCGCTAAAACAGGAGAAAATTTAACGGAAAAATTTACATCTTCAAAGAAAAACAGAGGGCTTAAAAAAGAAAAGACTACTTTATCGAAAGTAAAATACCTTACTTGTACTCTACCAATTGAGTTACCCAGCCCTTTGTTGAAAGCCTCCGAAGGTGATAATAGTTACAGTATATTTGTTTATGGGATGCTGATCGAAGCCCACAGGAATGACTGCAGCACAATTTGCCTGCCCATTATCAGTTAGTTATAATGCAAACTGTAAAAGTCAACTTAGTGTAAAGTGCACGACTTTTGGTACAGGGCAAATAGGGGAAGTAAAGTTTCAATTGTAGCTATGCAGACAGGGTTGAAGAACTAGAATAGCTCCTATGGACACAATTTGGAAAGATTTCCATATACGAAGTTCACTCAACACCCTGTGTACAAACCCTATGCGATTGGACTGAAAAATTTTAAGTGTTTTCTAAAAAAAATGGTTGTATTTTCTCACTGCTCAAATCGACTTTGATGACATGAAATTGCTATCTGGGGTCTTGTTACTCAATACAGAGGAAAATTAGTGAACTTCGTATATGGAAATCTTTCCCACAATTTTGTATCAGCAAAAGAGTCCAGAAAAGGGAAGAAGCAGTCTGCCAACTTAGAAAATCACAAGCAAACAAACAGCTGATTCCTTTATTTTTTCAAAAGCCCCCGGAAAAAAAACTATATTATTTTTTTGAGCTCAGCCTAAAACTCACCAACGAACATCCGATGACGACATCGTACATTTCGATCCCAGCATCGGCCACAGCTACTGAGGCACATGTCAGGGCGGCTGCAAAGGCTACAAAACATTGAAGGAATAAAAGAGAATATCCAATAATATGTTTTGCTCAATATTTGAAGAAAAATATATGAAACATATTCATGGCAAATAACTATCCGGACACAAATTTCTTTTCACTTCGTTCTTAAAATCAGTTGATTTAAATTGGCTATGAAACAGAAATCATGTAAAAAAAACTTTATAGAACCAACTACACGTACCACTTCCGTCATTTTGAAGCACCGTCACAAAAATATCCAGCTGTGACTTCGGGAACTTGTGCTGTAACAAGTGGGAAGCAAACAAGCTTCTAGTTATTGAGTTCGTAAAATTTTGAAGTTTAAAAAAGGAGTAAGACCAAATAAAATAAAACATGTTTAACGTCCTGCCATTTTGAGAAAAAAATAAAGGAGGCGGCCTTTTTTTTTTCTTCAAAATGGCCACCTGAACGGGCTATTTTTCAAAATGGCCGCAAGCTTTTTTTTAGATGGCCGTCACTTGGACTCAGGAAATGACATACCAGCTTTATATGGGCTACATGCAACAGACAATGAGGACAAAATGATGTCACTGTTTAAAAATTATCATCTTTTGCTTAAAAAAAATGAGGGAAAAAAAGAGGCAGCTTCCAAAAACGAATTGAGCGGGGACGCTAAACATGTTATTTTTTTTAATTTGGCCTAAAGGTACCCAGGGGGCAATTTCACGAGATTGCCAAGTACAGAAAATATTACTTGTGATCATTTCATATATTGGGAGCTTGGGGGATTAAGGGGGGTTGATGATGGGGCTTCCACAGCTAACCAGGGGGAGGGGGTATCGTCTCAGTCCCCCCACGCCCATCGCCAGCCCTGAGCATCGGGGGGTGGAGGGGATGTATTAAAGTACCACCTAGGGGGCCCACTACCATAAAAAATACAAAGATACATATGTATGGCTTTTGCAGTTGAGGGGGGGGGGGCCAATTGCTCGCCAAGGGGGGCCCAGCACCACCTTGGTGACAAGCCTGGTCCCCCTTCTAAATCTACCAGTCTAACTTACCAAGCAGATAGCAGGTTGCAGAGCCTGCGCGATCACCAACCCCATCTGTTTCTCTTCGCTGTCCGTCTGATGCTGCCGTCTGCCCGGACACGAGAACGTCGCGTACTTGAACTCGCAGCGCAGCGACCCCTGCATGCTGAACCCCTCACGGCGCTGCACCTCGTGCGGACCGTACACTGCGCAGATGACCTTTGTGTTGCACGCCTCTATGTAGGCGGAGCCTCGGGCCTGGCTCACTACCCCAGCCTTGAGAACTGTGTGACAAAGAGTTACGCAATTAAAAACAGTGTGATCATGCTTCCTCCATGGCGTGATTAAGATCGCAAGACAGGACTGCATGTTTTAACATGTTTAAAGGGAATATACAACATTTGCAAACATCGAAAAATAAACCTATCAAGTTTTTACGAAATACCTTACTTGGATGTTGGTATTAATGACAGTCAAAAGCATCCTGTAAAATTATGGCTCCTGGTGTGAAGTCATTTTCAAGAAATTGGCATTTTTGTATACATTTCCAACAGTGGTCGGCCGATCACCGTTGAAAAAAACCTAACTATTTTTCAACTTCTGCTTCAAATTTACCATTTTTTCAGTCCAAATTTTGTTTGCTATTGGTAACATGTTCATGAACGGGTGCAGGCCAGCTACACTGATTCCCTTACCTTACAATTTTCCGGCATCTATAAATTGATCCATTTTATCCTTAGTGGAGTCGGGGAACCAGACTACTTGAACATTTTCGTTTTTCTTGGTTTTTCCAGCATTTTCGAACACAAAACTTCAAACATGTCAGTGCAACAATATTTGATCTGTTATACTAACCCCTCAAATAGTTTATTTCTTAAAATTACAGCAAAAGCCAATGATGTACATTCCTTTTAATGCCTGCTAGGCCTATCTGTATTGAAGCAATTTGATTTTAAAAACATTTATTTTAACTTCATTTGTTTTCATTACAGTACATCAGAATTTCGAAATAAAAAATAGTTCAATCTTTACTAGGAGGTTTTTATTTCAATTTAATAAAAAATGGGGAAAAACTGTTGCAAGCTGATGCCACTTTTTTCCATATCACTTCAATAAAGGTCAGTCATTGCAAAAATGATAAGTCATGAATCAGGGAGAAACATTGCAAATTTTGTTAGGAAATACTTAGAAAATGTTCTTGACTCTTCATTGACTTTGTACACAACCGCTGAATTGGCGTCATGTTGCAACATATATTCCAAAAATTGAAATAATGTTGCTTCTGTACGCCACTTTTTTCATCATTCATATTTATCTGAATGAGGTTCAGTCATTGCGAAAATGTTAAAAAGATATGAATCTGGGACTGAAAAACATTTCCAATCATCAGATCATGTTAATTGTGTTAGAAAATACTTTGAAAATGAACTTGAATTTCCATAGATTTTGTACACAACCTTAACCGACAGTGACCACAGAAGTGGCAACGTAGTATGTACGTCTACTCTACATTATTTCCATTAATAATAGGCTTAATTCCATTTTTCTTACAGATTGGCCTGATCTCATCCAAACTCCTGTTGTCTGCCCTTTTCCCATTTTCTTGAAGCTGTGGAAGCCGGAAGGCAATGAAAAGAAATGGGGTGAATTTAATAAGTTGGTATGATAATTGATATTGAAAAAAATAATATGGTTGTATGAATTTGAATGCAGTATGCGAGACTGACTGAGTACTATACGCAAGCCAAATTATATCTACTTGAACCTTCCTAAAATTGTTTCAAAGTGTCAAAGTCAAGACCACGATTCGGCACGAACATGACGAACAGAAAATGGACTTGTTAATCATGTTAATACTAAAAATAGGCCTACCAGTTGTTTCTTCGTCGATGATTTACAGTAGAGCTGGGGTTGGAACGTCTCTTGAGGACACGGAATGCGTTTAAAGTCCCCTGGCATTGTGACAAATTAATAATAAAATAGGCCTACTGTTTGGAACTTAACTTCTGCAGTTTTACACGGCGACATAAACACGTGCGGAGGCTGACATCTTGATATAGCGCCCTCAAGAGTTATGTATTTTCTTTACAAGTGCGTTGACCTCGAGACGAACTTTAAATGGGAGTGGGTTTTCTTTTGGGGGGGGGGTGTTTCTGGGGAGCCCTTGCAGAACTCCAAAGTTGAAATAAAAGGGAGGATTCAACAGGAAAAAAAAAACAACATGTTTTTATTTTTACTTAAAAAAAATTCTGGGAGAAATTCGGTTTGGGTAATTTCGAGTCGGAGCCTAAAACCGACTCTGTGCCAATTTTAAGAGGGTGGTGTATTTTCTTCAGGCAGGTAAAAAGCTTAATTTCGTTAAGGTAGGACAATAAAGTAAAAAGTTGGAGGGGAAAAAAACAATAAAGACCAGTCCTCCAAAACTTCTTGGTCTTAAAACAAGTCAATCTCATCATGGTCACATACTAGTGCGCCCTCAAGACCAAAAATCACACACGGGTGTGCAATTCCATGTAAACCGGAAAAAAATAACAGTCAGCGCTGGTGCACGAGTCTAACACGTTCATTTTAATAACAAAGGCCCGACCCATTGAACCATGTCCACAGGTGATACTGCTATTTTGCTGTGCGTGGTCAATGCAAAGTCGGCATTCTGTACTTGTACAAACATCCACTGTGATCAAAGTATGTTAACAAAATTGTTGCGCCTAGCTATAGCTTTCATCTAACCACATGATACATGGACTAAATTTATCCTAGTCTGTGAGATCGTGGGTTCGTGTTGAATGCTTCGTGGACTTAACGTAATTAATCACTGCATCAAAAGACAATTTGCTGGTTATGTGAACGCCACGTCAATTTGGCTTCTGTGTGTGTATACCGCATGACTCACCTAAAATCACGCACCATTGGACTGCCGTGCACTAAAGCTGATTAGATGTCACCAAAAACCAGTACATTGGGTGGAACTTCGATGCTTTTATCCTGGTAAGTCTGCGATGTTTTTATCAGATCATTTTATGATTCGAGTACAAGGTCATTATTGTTTTTACAGAGTAGATAGGCCTAGGAGAATTAAATTATTTTGGTATACTTAAAACATGCAAGGATGCCACGGCTTTATGTGGGGGCTACTCCCATATTGTCGTCATCATGTTCAAAAGTGTTTTTGATGAACAACTTGCACGTGAGGAACAGTTTCGAACATGTTGACGTCATTGTGACGTCATAGACTTGGCAAAATGCCACATGTGCCTAGTTCGATACAAAAAAAGCAACATGTATTTGATAGTGTGCTTCATTTTAATCCCAGGTTTATATACCATAGCGGATATACAACCATAATCACTGAATATACAGAACCTATAGCTTTAATAGTACATGTACATTATTTACTGTATTTAATACAATACGGAAGGAAATTGTCGTGTTCCCTGACCAGCGTTTCAGCCATGTTATGAATTATGTATACATGTACAAGAACAACATGTGTATTATGAATACATTGTAATATGCACTGTGCGTGCATATCATATCATTTTGTATACATGACAAAACTATAATGCGAAACTTGTTCCTATTAATAGTATGAATCACCCAATAGTACTATGTGGTTAGTTTTAAGTTTCACTTATGCTGCATAAATACAAATTTATCTATTCATTTAACTGTCTTCCTCATTTTCAATGACCGACCAAAAAAAAAGCCTCATACGGGCGATTGTCTTTAGTTTTAGTTTATAAATAAACGCATTTGTAATGTAAAATCAAGTTTGAAATTCTACTCGAAAAAAATCAAAGCATATAAAGGAACAGGCTTTTCCAAAGTTCAAGAACATCTTCAGATAATTTTCAGCATTCGTTCTTTTCGTGATTAGTTTATCGCATTCCAAAGTTCGCTGCTTGGTTTTTGTAGAGTGGCTGGCCCTTGCAACTTCAAAAAAATCTGCTAAGTTTGAGTGCAACATTCAAATGCAAATAGCAAACATAGGAACCACTAGTTGACCCTGATAAAAAAGGGTTTCTTCCTGCGAGTTAAGAACGCCCAATGATCGCGTTTTAAGGGTGTTAAGCCACACGGCGATAATTCTCGCTTCGCATATCGGGCATGAAGAATAGCTTTTCTATTTTCAAGGCTTTTGTCATTTAAAAGTCTGGTCAAGGTCGTCGCAAAATGTGACATAGCTAAACTTATTCTACGTAGTATAACTGAATAAACACTATACGGTGTGTGCGTTCTAATACTGCAGGACCTAGGTTATAATTATAACTACCACCGCATTTTTTTTTTACCGCAAGTTTGAAACGTTTCATAATTCAAAAGAAGAGCAATCAAATGCAAATGCACTTGTCGCAGACACAGTTTTTTTTTCTTTGGTTAAAAACCTGCCCTGTCATGGAAAATAGTAATTAAATAACACTGATCGTTCCATCAGAACGCATAATTCACGCAAAGGGAGTTTTAACATAAGGGATAATGCAACGACGACGTCATTGCAGCGCCTGACCCACGATATATGGCTATCCATCATCTCTTTGGTAACAGGAGCAGGCCTACCAGACGTTGAGAATTTAAACCATTCCTTAGTAACATGGACACGAAATACTACACTTTCAACTTAATCTCATGTCAATAACACTTAATATTTTAAGAAGTTTCTACTACGTGATTTCTTTCGGCCAAATTGTGAAAGCACGTTATTAATTTAGTAAAGGTTTAAAAAAATATATTTTTCAAGACATGTAAATAATTCAGGCATAACTGTCATTTAAAAAACAGTTTCGTCTTTCATTTTTATTTATCAAATGCTGTCCCGAGCAATGCAATAGGATGTCATACAACACTGTCGTCGTTTTGTTCTTCACTTTTTGGGTAAAAAATACTTTGTTCTGGGTAAATATTTTCTCTTCGGGAATTCTATATCGTACGCACAGCACGAAGCAGTTTAATGACTGGAGATGGCTTTATTTAGTTCATTAAAATAACAAGGGTCACACCCTTCTCGAATTATAAGCGTCTCCAATTTATGATGGAGAATGCATGCGATTAAGGATAATATCTTTGACAGATTGGCATCGTGTATATTCCTTAACAGAATACTACTACTGCTCTGCATTATGGCGGAAATTATGCCCTAAATTTTACCTTCATTTATTATGTATAACAATCTATCAGATGCATTGACATATGACCATCAAGCACAAACTATTTTATTCTGTTTCATCAAGTTGGTTTTTTTCCAGGTCTTTTTTTAAAATTTGGTAACAAATCTGAAACTCCAGACCCTACTTTTCTGTTTTTGGCTTTCTTTCTTAGATATATCATATTCTGAGTCGTATATGTTTAAACAGTGCTGTAAAGAAACTTTTGTTTGAATACGACGCTATAATTAAACACGTGAGCAATTTCACTTTTGTCTGGTGTGAGTGGGTTTCCGCTCTTTTCTGTCCTTTTTTAGACTTGGGGCCCAACAATTTGCTGACACACGTACATGTACGTCACTGCCTTGTTTGTTCACACATACTTTGGAAGTGCCCTTCCGCGACAACAGTGCTTGCATACAAAAGTCTTTTGTGTGATGTCATTTTATTCGTTGAACCGTGAACTCCGATTTGGGGCTCTCGCAAGGTTAGAGTTGAAGTACATGTATAAGGACATTTCGTATAATACAGTAAACTCTCATTAACTCAATGTCAGAAATTCTGTTCATACAGCGCGTGTCAATAAACATGTAGCAGTCAATCCATACATTTTTAAAAATACTAGCACTCTCTTTTTGAAAATAAATAAATAAAATAAATAGAAAAACGTTTCTATGGTCTGAAGGTGTTAGTAAATACGTAATGGTCTTTATCCAATCTCATTTGGACGCCCTAGTCCAGAGGTATTTAAATTTAATTACTTGAAATCTAAGTTGGGCCACTTTCCAGATTATCTGGTATCTGATGAAAGGCATTCACATACCTAGCAGGTGTTGTGAGCAATAAGAACGCGGCCCTGACCGATTTGACAGTCTGTTCAAGCATTGCCGTGTTACTTTTTAACTAACGGTCCAAATCCCACAGAACAAAATTCCTGTCAAGGGTAAAGAAACACTCTATCATCTAATGGTAATATTTTTACCAAAACAAAAAAAAAGATTTAGTTTCCTCAGAAACCACTGAGGTTTGACTTTCGCGATTTCATTTTGTATGATCGTTTCTACTAGGCTTGTGGTCCTATGCTTGTATGGTATCTGATATTTTATGAAGGGGTTTTCCCGACGGCCAGTAATATTTGCATGTCGTGTTTGAATGACGATAACACGCACCATAGCTCTGTCATCGTCTGGTACCTATCATAAAGATGTAAAACAATAATGTAGATAACACTGCCTTCATCCTATTAGCCTTGCTTATCACACAAGATTGTTTTGTACTGGCAATCCACTGCAGGTGACGTATCTCTAAAGACTTAACGGGCCCCTGCAATGAATTGTTTATTAAATGCAATCCTTGAAAATACACCCTTGTGTCCCACTTAACCTTATTTCCAATTTTAGTTTTGCCAGTGTCAAGGGTATTTTGGTGCATTTTGGTTTTTGTGCTGATGCAAAATTTGACGTTATTTCAGGCAAAACCTCCATGTTACAGCTATTTCAGCACCAAAAGCGGCCAGAATTTTGGGTATTTTGCTGTCATACATTTTCTTGTCATTGGTGATTCGTCGCTTTGTCAGTACATGGCAGTAAGCCAATGAGCAAACGTTTCTCACAAATGTTTTCAATTTTGCACCCTCAGTTGTCCGGAAAAGCATAGGCAATTTTTTAAGTTTAAAGAAGTGCACTTTTGAATAAAATAACTAGGGATGTGAAATACTTTTCACTGCACATTCACTGTCAACGTTATTTTCATAATAGTCACTGCACACTCAGTGCCGTTCGACAGCCTGCAAGAAAAAATACTACAAGTTTAGTGTTCGGGGGGGGGGGGCTAACTCACAATAATACAGATGTTTTGTTTAGCCACTCGTCCACAGAGCTCGCCGATTTTTTTATAAATGTTCACTTTGTTTTGTGGAACGCTACTCAGTCATCTAATAAGAAGTAACTTTCTTTCTTCATATATTGACCATGTTTTCACGAAATGAAAAAAATCCTGGTATTAATTTTGAAGCACCAAATGTCGATATGATGAGTACATGAACAATAAATATCACAAGAACGCATTATTTTTGAAGTAATACTCGTGTAGCCAAAATTGATTCTCACCGACAGAATAAAAGCCGGCAAGTGCACACTTAAACCTATTAATAAATAACTGCAGTAATGCGATTGTCCTGGACTTTGTATCGCACGTCATGATCCACATGAATCAGAGCATCAAATGGGCCGTGGCAGAAACACCATGACATTATTTAATATATCAGTTCAGCAGTAGAGAATTGTGCTATTATTTCGATACAGGAGTGCAGTGCTTATAGGCAGCTGTTTGCATGTGTTGAGCATGCCGCATTTCCGTTGCGTTGGAACATATACCGGTAACGATTTGGGGACATTATTTTCATCGGTTGTCACATATACAAGTGCCTGGTAAAGTTGCTGCTTTTCTCGTGTGCTTGATGTCATTATAAGTGGAATTTGTGGTGAAACGGTTTTTTGTTTCCAGCCATAACGTTTCGCCAAATCAAATCAATACCTGTGTACTTTGCATTAGACAAGATTTATTTGGGTGATGCTGAATGGAACGGTTGCAGTATATGTAACAAGTATGTTTTTAAATTGATTCGTCTTATTGCTGATAGTAATTATTCTATTTCATATATTTTATTTGTGTGTACACTAGGTATGTCTCGTATATGCACATGGAAACCTGGGTACCGTGAGGGCCGTTTTGTTGTTCACAGCTCTTGCGTTAAAAAAAAAGAGGAAATATTCACTGCAGCATGCAGTTTACGTTTTTGTGATAATCAATTAATATTTATCGTCTCATCAAGTAGCTTATTGGTAAAGTAATTCTAGGATTTGCTGGCGGTGGTTAAATATTAACAAAGAAATGCTTTTTGCAAGGGTAGGACCCCCTATTTTAAATGTTTGTATCCGAACTGAATACATTTTGTTATGAAAACGAATGAAACTGCTGCAAACTGCTTACTGACTGAATTGACCTGAAATATACAAATAAAACAAATCACAATGAAACGGTCTGATAGTTTGTTATGCTAAATATTATCCTTTGTTTCATGACAACAGTTATGTTTTGTTTTGTTGATTTCTTTCGTATTTTTATTTTATGAATCACGAACTGACATGTAGGTATAATTTCAATCTTTGCTCATATTTTTTTTCAGAGAGAGTTGAGTTAGCCACTGACCGATCACCGAAGAAAAATCCCACCGTCCGTAAGCCCCCGTTGCCCCACCGTGCGTGACTCGCCGGAATGGCGCTGAAACCCGTGGACGATCTGGCCACGCTCGAGTCGCTGGACGAGAAGGCGATCTTAGAAGAACTCAAGAGAAGATATGCAAATGACATCATCTATGTAAGAATTTCTTTGTTTTGACAATGTTTTATTTATTGTCAACTGAGAATTTGCATACTTCATCGTTTATTGGTTGAAAAATCAATGTGCAGTAACTTAGAATAGATACACCTATATATAATTTAGGCTAAAATTGCACCTACGTACCAATATGCACCTATAATTGCACCTATACACCTATATACATGTACACCTATAATTAAGACTTCAGTTTCACCTATTTCTCCATAAAACATTTATAGTTCAGGCGAAATATGCACCTATGTATATATACACCTATAATTATATACACCTATAGTTTGGACTATATACACCTAAAGTTTAGCCCCAAATTGCACCTATACACCTATATTCAACTATAATTTAGGCTAAAAATACAACTCCTTTTATTTCAGAACGTATGTGATCTCTTTTTTTTCTGCTCACGCCTGCAAACATCAGTAATATATCAATCAAATTTCCATCACAAAAAATCAACAACATGGTTAATATGCAGAGTGAAAACAAATCTTATTATGGAAAAGGGATATCTGGGGAGCCAGAAGCTTTTCAGCCGACTCTGTGAAACTAAAGCAGTTGAACATTCTGCCCCTCAACCATTTGACACAATGGATGCTATGGCATATGGCATACATACATCCTGTTTCAGTTTCGCGTTGCCGATAGCTCTCAATAGGATTTTATATATTCCCATGGAAATATTTCGCGTCAGGCTTTGTGCACGCGCTATTGTAAACAAAACCATAATTTACAATATAACCGCACGCATTTATGGTGTTACAATCAAACCTCAACGGCACGTTAACTTTCAATCAGGCTGAACAGGCCAAGGTAACGTTTCCCTTTCTATTAAAGCAGAATAAAACGGAGTCGTGTCCGTTTCGTATTGAAATAAATCTGATTTGTTTTGTAGAATGAACATGTTCATTTGGAATACACAGAAATCTTTATATTGAGAAATGCATGCAAACTGTTGACGTCAGTAAGCTGTTCCGGCTCGACCAAAATGTTTTCTTAAAATATTGTCCACTTTTTATGGAAGCAAAACAAATGCAAAAGAAATTTGATCCCGTAGAATAAATCAATGACAAAGGGGGTTTGGGTTGTACCGCAGTTCATTTTTTTTTAAATATCACATTTCATCATGTGGCCCCAGCTCTTTGATGAACTGACGAACCGCAAGTCAACGCATTTAAATTAATGTATGATAAATATTTTATCACAGTTTAATGGTTAATAACATTTTTTTTTTCACAGACGTACATCGGCGATATTCTGATTGCTATCAACCCCTACAAGCCTCTGTCGATATATTCCTATCAGGTAAGACAATAAAGAGGCATATTGCCAATTGAGAAAAACTATCCTGTTCAGAATCGTCCAATTGTTCTTTTTAATGAGCTGTGGTCTTGCGTAATAAAAACAAAAACACATCCAATTGGCTGTTTTGAATCATCACTCGAGGGATGAAATAAATCAGCGTGGCATTGCGCCTGCAAATCCGTTCGGTCTCATTAAAAGGCACAGTAGCCTTGATTGCTTTGATAAGTTGTTTACCACATTTGGTCTGCCAGAAATCGTGTTCATGCACGATTGCTTCATTTCTTGCCGAAGCAGACAGAGTAGATTTTTTTTTCAATTCAAGATGCTTTTACGAAACCTTTTCATCTACGACACTTTTTTTGCAGTTAAAGCCAACCAGTACTTCTTTATAATCAAATCGACGCCCGTTTTGTCTTTAACTTATGAATCGTACTGCTACATTCCTCTTATTCAAATAAAGCTATAGAAACGTGTTTTCAATGTTCGTAGATTTATAGCAATGGCTTTGGTATTTTGAATACACTCTTTTTTATTCATGCATCTTTTTCCCCAGATATCATGTTCGTACACAATATGCATAGTTTAACTCACGAAGCAACAATAGCTTTCAGTCCATTTTCAATACCAACATTCAAGAATTGTCCATTTGTTAATCTGTTTTCTTTTTTCGTGCACGCACATGGTCCTTTGTGGGGAAAGCAAGCACAAACAAGGCAGAGTAGCACTAAGAACAGACAAGTCAGTCTTTAGAAAAGTCAATGTTGAGAAAACTACATGTACATGTATCTGCCAATAAGGACAACGCTATTGAGTTTGAGATTTCATAGAAACAAAGGAGAGCAAAAGAAGGGAACAATGGTCTTCCTCAAAAGTGTAATGTACTACGTACATCCAAAGGACAGACAGACAAAGGGAACACAACATCTCTTTTTTTGTCCTCGAGAGTCCATCTTTTGTTGAAAACGGTCCATCGTGAGTGTGTGTACTTAGTCTACACTGCGAAAATGGCGGTGTTGAAAATAGACCATTGATATCTATAGGCCTTTAGGACCATCTGGTGTTAAATTGTACTGGTGTTGTCCTATATAGATACCGAATGGTGTTAAATTAACACCACAGTTTTTGCAGTGTATGAGAGAGTGTTATATTGTAGGGACAAAGGGAAACACAAAGCATTGTCCTCGAGAGTATAGTAATACGCGACTGTGTGTAAGGCTGCCGAGCTCGCGCATGATGATAAGCAAAATAATGTTTATTTCTTGTAATCGATTTCTACTCTTCCCAGACATCATGTTCATACACCAACCTACAGTACAGGCAGGCGCTCCCGCCCCACATCTTCGCCATAGCCGACAAGGCCTACAGCAGCATGAAGCGACTGGGCGTGCGCCAATGTTGCGTCATCAGCGGCGAATCAGGGGCCGGGAAGACGGAGAGCGCTAAGTATCTGATTGGTCACGTGATCAGCCACTGCAGCAGCAACAAGAAAAACCTGCAGGAGAAAATTCTACAAGTAAAGAAATTAATAAGTTCTTGCAATTGTCATTATGATTAAATTCAGTTCTAGCACTGTATCAAATTATAGATTGCAAAATGTAAATTACAATGTATTCATTTGATTGTTCTGATGTTGTTTGCAACCATTTAGTACAAAACTCGAGCTTTAAATAAATAAAGTGAAATAAGATGAAATTATTTTCGGTTTATTTTCTCTACTACTTTTTTTCTGACAAAGCTGAATAATTTGGGAATTTTTAAAACTCAGAAATAAATCATGATGACAATCAGATGTTTTTCTGCAGCAGATGCCGTGTATTAGCTTTAGAAAGTAAATATCTTTTAAAATAATCAAAGAAATATGACATGAGCCTGCGCTGTGTAATTTTTTTTATTGTTCTTTGTAATGTTTTTCTTAGGTTAATCCTCTTTTGGAAGCGTTTGGCAATGCACGGACAGTCATGAACGACAACTCCAGTCGGTTCGGCAAGTTTCTGGAACTGAAGTTTTCCCATGATGGGAGAATCGTTGGAGGTAATGGGAACCTATATATGATGCAAACGATAATTGTTAATTTGTCATTTCAATAATGAAAGACGGATAATAATTGTAGTTAGATCATTTCTTTAATGTCGTTGGTATTGGCAGCAAACAATGGAGAGAAGAATCACAATAAAGGGGGTCACTTTGCTACCGTCACATTAGCAGTTTTCCAGCGGTTGTATTTTTTTGGTGAATACCTGAAACCACCAAAGAAGAATGTCAACACATGAATGGTCATGCAGCCTTTTGCTGAAGATAATTTGAGTTGATTATTTATAAGCTTTTTGACATTATCCTCAAATTTCCATCAAATAGTGGACGGAAAACTAAGGTAACTTTTCCCGTCCATTTTTGATGGAAAGTTGAGGGTGATTTAAAACAATTAAAAAAGAATTTATATATTACATGTATTATAAGCCTACATGTCCATTCACATTTCAAAACTTTTTGGGTGGTTTCAGGTACTGTAAAAAAAAAATTCAACCATTGGAAAAACTGCTAACGTGATTGATGCAAAGTGGTCCCCTATATTGAGTTAGTTGTCTAGAGGAAACAGAGGAGGAAACATGTGGGCGTGGCGTGGCGTGGCAATTTGATAATGGTTTCTTCTTCTTTTTTGCAGCCACCATTGACCAGTATCTCCTGGAGAAATCCCGCGTAGTGAGCCAGGGCAAAGGCGAGCGAAACTTCCACATCTTCTACTACATGTTTGCCGGACTGACAGAACAGCAGCTGTTGAATCTACTGCTGTCACCCCCTGAAAAGCACAGGTAAACCACACTGCCTTCTTTTGCACACTGAAACTAATTGCATTGGAAACGTTCAATCGGTCATTGTTATGATCATATATTGAACGTCTTATGTTATTTGGGGAAAAAATTTATTACCTGTTTAACATTTCTTGGCAATTGCGACTGACATTTAAATAACGAAAGTTACTCAGCAGCCGAAAAAACATGACCGATAAAATAACTCTCGAAATGATGTCGTAATATCTAATGCCAATCACAAGATAATATAATGAAATATTTCCCCGTGATTATAATATACCCCGTTAATATTTACCGGTATATAGTGATCAGGTCTATAGATCAAAATTTCCAAGTGGACTGCTGCATTGTTATTTTACGTTATACCGTTTGCACTGCATACCAGGTGCTTGAAGAATAATCAATTAATATTCTTGTGCTTGAATAATTATTTATGGATTTTTTAAATTTAATTGTAGAATAATAAATGCTGTTCCGGGTCAAGGAGTATATGAGAGCGAAGAAGAGTTCTTGTTTAATCAGAAGATGTACGATGAGCTGCAGGATATCATGGAGCTGGTCGGATTCACACAGGAGGTGGGTTTGAATATTCCTACTATTTTCAAATAATATTTCGAAATACTTTTTTTTTAAATTAGTAATAGTATTTGAGGAAAAAATATGTTTATTCATTACATTACATATTCATACATACTAGGGGTTTGTCAGTGTTAATGTAGCCCGAGCTAAACTAGGTTTGGCAAGATATATCAATGTTATTCTCAAAATGTTTGGCAATCGGTCGTCACAACATACAACATATTTTAGCCACGGGTTTCTTTATATGCTTAATAATAAAAAGATATTCGTTGGATATTTAAGTACAAGATATTTGTTTTCCGAACCTGGGGTAAATAATACA
>CM057132.1:12749438-12782121 GCA_029964075.1 Patiria pectinifera | reverse complement strand
GACAGTCAGTGGTACAAGAAACACACATGAGGGGACCTCACAAGTATGCAGGGTTGGAAGGAGATCGAAACACGAAAGAGAGATGAACTAGGGGACAGACCGATGTAGGTAAAGATCAAAGGGAGTGGAGTTCATGAATGAACAATTAAAGGGCAGATCAAATATAATTTTCATTCACTAAATCGACACTGTCAAAACTTATAAAATGTCTAATATGTATGGTACATTGTAGATTCTGTTTCCCAGAGTAGTTACAATGCTTACACGTAAGTCTGAAAGATGAAGCAAAGCTGCATTTTTTAAAGTAAACTTTTGATAGCCTTTTTCAAGTTGGCCTTGTTTATGGCTTTGCACAACATTGAACCTTAAAACCATCACATGCGAAGTGTAGACACTGCCTCAACTTCAGAATCATAGAGAAAGATGGAAATAACCAGAACGAGATCAAGCTAAATGTAGACGTATGAGCATTATTTATAACCAGGGGCTTAAAAATCTGGAGGCAAGTGCCAGCTGAACAGATGTTTGTGGGTTGGTCCAAAGCAGCAACAGATAGTAAATTCACATACTGAAAGAATTGGCTGTGCGTGTGCATCAGGAACACATTTCCAAGATTATCCCAGTGAAATGTGTTTGAGAAATCATCCAGGTATGTACAAATTGTAAGACCCCATTACCAAACCTTGCATTAGGGATGATTTTTTTTGCAGTCCTGTGAAATCCCTTTTTTAGCTGCTCCTGCTACTTGTTAGGCTTCCTGTAAGCAACCTTGAAGATTGTCTTTTGCCACATCTCACCAGCTTTTTTTTCTCTGCACTTTTAAGGTTTTTTTCTGGATCACGCCCAGCTCTGGTGAGTCTTGGTTTGGCATGTAGATCTTTAACTTTAAATCTTAATGATTGTCCTTGCGAGGATAAAGTCACCTTGTAAATGTCCGAAGTCATTTCTTCACTTGGAGTGTCATGCATGAAATTTACACTCAAAAGATCAGCTGTGAGTTGAAGATGCCGGAGCAATATCACTCCGAGCTCATTTGCTGTTAGCCACAGCATTTTCCCGTGAGTGTCGGGCGTGGTCAGCGCGCGAATACATTCGAATTTAACTTGCGATGGTCTCCTAGACTAATCCCCGCCCCAACAACTTTGGATCATTCGAAATACGCTGGGGATAGACCGGGAACCAGTCTAGGTCTCCCCCAACTCTCCTTTTCTGGCCGTTGAAGGAGTACATGTGCACGGAGCTCATGGTACCGTTAAAAACTTTAAAAAAAATTAACCCTTGCTTCTGTGAAGGGCAAAGCTTAAATGTACATCTTCCATCTTTTGCACTCTATCTCTGCCCACTCCCGCATCTGGCTTCTGCATCCCGGCCGGGCCAAGGCTTGCATCCAAGATATATCACAACGTCTGATTGATCTCATGTCATATCACCAACCCTCCCTGACATTTCCTGCAGATCTCGCTCTGCATGCAGGCCTTCATAGTGAATATTCGCTTGTTCTCTGAATTGAGCTAGCTGTTCTGACAAAGTGCAGACTTTGAAGAATTACACGCAGTTATACATGCGTAGTACAAGTATCTTAGAATCTATTTTGGGTACACTGGTGGAGTCCATTATGGAAATTATAAGACAAAGTAAAATTGCTGGTCGCAGACCACGCACAATTCTATTCAATGGATTCAGAAAGAATGGCTTTTTATGCATGCTCTTTTGATACAACTGGTCTGCACAATGGACCAGATGTACATGTATACTAGCCCATTATTAACTGGTGTTACTGGGTAACCCTGTACAATAGCACTGCCCAGCTCACAAATGCCTACATGCCTACAGAACACACAATTCAATAACTTGTTTTTCTCTTTAACAAGTTTAGTTTGAATTCAAATTCTGCAATGATATGTGATCCAGTTCAACAACACAAATACTTTGGAAAAACTCACATGCACGCTTTAATTTATATCGTGGCCCAGATTTGTACACTGATCATTCGCTGAATGTGATGCCATAAGACTGTGCACATACAAATATACCCCTCGTGCCCCACATGTGAAACATGAATCATGCCTTGTGTGACTCATATGTTGACTGACATTTTATTAAATACAAATAAACTTAAAGGTTCAGCCCAGCACTGAGAAACATTTTTTGAACTTGTGTAAAGACAGTAAACCAGTTGTAGAGGTTAATGTGGCATCGTGTTCATTCACACACAATGAGTTGTACCCCTAATTTTTCACCCAATGAACTTCAGGCTTATGAAGGCGTCACTAAGACTTCCGAAAGATCGGGTCGTCCAATAGCGAAGCATTTCGAGAAATGCGCCAGTTTAAGAATGTTGATAATAGAATAAAGAAATACATAGCAGTCTGTTTTCCATGGTTCCTTCATCTGATAAAACTTTCTACACCATATTTTTTGGCCTTTCGATAATAAACAATTTTTGGCATGTTTTCTGTCCTGCGCAAATCTAGCATGTATGCATCATCCGTTGGTTTGACACAGTACCCCTTCAACCCCCTACACCTGCACAAATGCCGTTCAGGTTTTATTCCTTCAAATCAAATCAAAAGATAACCTCACCAAAAACACATCTTGGCATGTGAAGGAATTTTTAGCCGGGGGCCAGAAGTCGGCAACCAACGACCAAACCAACATCCAGCGTGATTTTTATCTCATCATCAGCCTGTCTGTTATCGCCTCGCCTGCCGATTGGCTGAATCAAGCTGCCAATTAGGATGATCAGAGATGCTCCCTTCTGTCCATCAGGAGGGATTATCTTCAGACTTGTTAGCTTAAAGGCTGATCTGGTTGTAAACAGGGGAACACTCCTTGTTATTAGATCTACTTGACGAGTCTGGCGTGAAAAAGCTCTGTGTTTTTTCTCTACAATCAATGACGTTTTAACTGTAAATTTTCCTGTAAAGTTTCACCAGTGATTGTTCGATCTCTTATAGAGCTTATGCATAGTGGCCATCTTAGAGGGCAGTGCTTCTGTATACTAATACACTGCAAAAACTGTAGTGTTAATTTAACACCATTCGATATCTATATAGGTCAACACCGGTAAAATTTAACACCAGATGGTCCTATATAGATACCAATGGTGTAAATTTCACACTGCAGTTTTTGCAGTGTTAAATTAGAACTTTTGTGTATTTATTGTTACTGAATTAAAACAGCAAAGAAAACCTGCTAAGATGGCTGCTTATAGGGTCTTATGCATAGGGTCTATTGTTGGATATGCTCTAGGGTCAATTTCTGTTTTGGTTTTCCACGTACGGCTTCCAGGTTTTCATTTTGAAAATTCCCCACAAATGGCATTCAAAACCTTTCTTTTTCATTGTCTGAGAAGTAACCTATAATTTGTAAAGTTGGTTACCTTAAAAGGTTATGGGCCACCGCAAAGAGGATACGCTTTCCAAGTTTCACCTTTCAAATTCTATAGAGAACTGAGCTTCAACACCCATCCCATCTCTTTAATGCTGATATTTAAAGGTCATTCCCACATGGTGTAAAAACAAAATTTTGACGATGATGATGAGAAAAGCATATACCCTGCACTATTGCTTGGCTGTCATCACAAATATGCACACATGCTGGACATCCTATCTGCTCATAGATGTCAAAGAGAAATGGATCAAATATTTCGTTTAGCATTTGCAAATGATTACAGGGCTAGGAAGACAGTTTCTGTAGTTTGTTGGCCTTTATCAGAAAAAAGTGCTCACTTCGCCCTCTCTGTACTGTTCATACTTTAGGTTTTAGCAGCTGTGTCACAATATCAATCGCAAATTTAAAATCAGAATTGTGACTAAACTTATTAGAAACTAACTCTCAGCTGGTTCTAGTTCTCATAGAGGCTATTATTTAAGGTATTACCCAACAATTCTGAATAAAGAAGCCTTCTTTTTAATTCTGAATAAAGAAGCCTAATATCAAAGCATGGATCCTTATAAATAGCACTACTTTTCCTTGGTAAAATGGGAATTTGATTTTGAGCGGATGTGGCCAGTGGGCAGAATCGGAATTGTTCCGCCAGTCACTGACTGTTGCCCCCGAAACTGCCCGAGCACTCTATGTTAGTATTGATTCTTCATTGAGTAATTACAATGTAATACAATGTAATACAATGTAACATAATGTAATACAATGTAACACAATGTAACACAATGTAATACAATGTAACACAATGTAATACAGTGTAATACAGGTGCTAATGGGTTAATCAAGTCAACTAAACATCTTCCTCATGACTTTTAATTTACTTGGAATAAACTAGGACCATGCCATGACCATGACACACTCTACAGTAAAGCAGCCCAAAACACCACCACCCCATGTAAATGCACTTTCCACTTTCACACCGCACAACTCGCAGTCCATATTAGCAGATTTTGGTTTGATGACCTTAATCCATCATGCTACCAGACCCCTCACACCCAGGGGGCCTTCTTAAGACCCAAGTATTGATATATCACATGAGACATGGCACACGACTCTCATAATGCCTCCACCAATCCTGGCCCAGCTTCTTTTTTTTCCCAGATGGACCCTGCAGGGTGCGTTAACTCCCACACTTCAGAGTTGACCTTGGCTGAATGGCATTTTAAAGGGGTGGATGCGAGTGCATGTACAAGAGCACTGATAGTATCGTATGACTTGCCAGGTCGTTGATGGATGGAGAAGACACAGTGTTGTAGTAATCGTACTTGCTCTTGTACTCGTTCTCGTACAAGTACTGGAGTATATTTCTTTGGTACTCTTTACTCGCGTACAAAAGCTAGAAATTTTTGGTTTTTTTTACGGCTTACTGAGCAATTTTTATCGTGGGGATAATCAATTCCAAAGTATATATCATCATTTTACAAATGTTCAGCTATGAATTAAGTTGTCCCCAGCTTTGTTGTCCAAAAAAAACACAGCTAAAAATGGGATGTATAGCGGCCTAAGTGTTGTAGTAGGGTTGCTCTCGTACTCGTTCTTGTACAAATACTGGAGTATATTTCTTTGGTACTCTTACTCACTGTACTCGTACTCACAAGAATGTAGTACTCGTACTCGCCAGAAAAAATACCGTACATGTACTCCGGTAATCATGACAAAGTACTCGTACTCATATTCTAGCAACTGTTTTCCCACAAGAATGTAAAGTTTTTAAGAGCTATATTCAGGAAAAGAACCAGTTTTCTACTGTTTGGAGGCTTCTGCATTTCTTATGCCAAGTTCGACAGAAAAAAAACCTTTGAAAATGTGTGACACATTGAAATTTGCTCATACTTATGGAAAGTACTTGTACTTGTCTGTATTTGTACTCGACTGAAGTACCTTTTTGGTACTCGAGTCATAGTCATTGAAAACAAATTGCCTTTTACTTGTACTCGTTCTTGTACTCATGGTAAAGTACTTGTACTCATACTCATATTCTAGAAAAGTATGCATACTCGTACTAGAAAATAATGTACTCGACTACAACACTGAGAAGACATAGAGAACTGATGAAGGGCCATTTTAGATCATTTTGTTTAGGAGCCCTACGTCCTCGAAGATGCTTTAAAATCCACTAGGAGGATTCGGAATATTTTGTAGAATTGCAAGATTGAGGTAGATTTTATCCATTATTACTTGGACATTAGGCTTGATACCCTTCATATAGAAAGAATGTGCCTTTGGGTTCTTATGTTTGGTGGATTTTAGAGGATTTGAAAAATTCCTAGCAGCAGTGTCTTGATCGTAGTTAAGGTTCAAAACGAAAATTCTAAACTTGAACCACGCTTGAACCGGCCGACTTTGGACACTGACCCACTTTTGGGCTGGCACTGTCCCACACTCCAGTTTTGGACAGAATATTCCTCCTGGAGTTTTCATTGTCATGAGGCAATTAAATGGAGATTGCCAAGATAATTTGTAAAAGAAACTTATTTGGATTGTTAAACTTGATCATAAAATTTCACAGTGCTAAAAGTATCATTGATATTTATTTTGAAGCAAAAACATAAATAATTGATGGGTTTTGGTGACTGAATAGAGAGTGCTCCTTCCCACGATCAAGTTTTTATGCGTGTTTTTTGACTGAATAACAATTCTTTTGTAAGATATTTGCAAAGAGTGCCATCCCAGGATTTACCCCTCGGAGTTAACCCCAGTTGTCCGATTTAGGAAAAGATGACAAAAGAACACACGAAGCGATGGCAGTTTTGGTGTGTGTATAGATGATTTTTTCAAGCCCTTTCAAAGTTCCACAACCGGCAGGTGTGCTATTGTTGCCCATTCTTGCTATTATGTGGTAAACTTTTGCAACTTTTTTTTTTTTTTACTATACGTGGAAGTTTTTACTCTAAAACAGATTAAAAGTGCAACCACATAGACCATGCAGGAGATGATACGCACAGATGTAAAACAAATTAGCCGAATTGCATAAACTCTTAAAAGACTAATGATTCAACTTTTACCACATGTTGATATAACTACACGTAGTTTCATTTATTTACATGTTGAAATGGCAAATCCACATGTCTAAAAAGTTAATGCTAAACCATTTATAATCTTGTGTCTGCATAATGGATGGAATGTCTGGTTTTACAGAAGACAAAATTAAAGCCAGACAGTAAAGGCCGTCAGTCGTAACCAAAGCAGATGCATCAGTGAAGATATTTTGACAGTGCATGTGACACTCATGTAGCATAAAAAGTTATAAAGCAAAACAAAATCTATTGTGTTAGTATATCTTTGAAACGTCCAAGAAGTTTTTGTGTCAATTTCGACCTCTGGTGTTACCAAGTCTAAAAAAAAAAGACAAAAAGTGTACCAAGTCTTCAAGACTTAGGACAAAAGATGAAGAAGAAGAAAAATAAGAAGAGGAAGAAGAAGAAACAATGCAAAAATCTGAACAAAAACAAAGGCTTTTCCTCAATTTCGTGTACATGTATGTGCCCAAAAAAAAATAATACTAAAGGGAAAACCTGTCATTGAAAAGTAGGTATGTGGTTCCTGCACAAACAAAGTCCACAGGGATAAGAAACAGGCATGCCCCTTTAAGCTACATGTAACTGGCCAGACTAAATGACCATGGGCCAGGCTTGTGACCCACTGGGCATAGCACCCAATTGGTCATGGCACCTGGAGCGTACTCTGGGGTCACTTGATGCTGACAGACCTGACAACTGGCAAATTACCTTGTGGTTATTTTGTCACCAACTTGGGCGTTTTTACATTCATCACAAGGACACATCAACACTATGGGGAAATAATGTTGGCAGACTGTAGTTCACCCCAAACTGTTTTGCCTGAAGACTTACAGATTTTTTTCTGACCTAACCAGCCTTGTTATGGCAGCATATTGCAAATTGCAATTCCTTTAAGTGTCCAAGTGATGTTTGGAGAGACCATGTGCGTGGACCCTCTCCATCTCATAAGGATTCAGGGGGAAAGTTTCTCCACACCTCGACTTTGTATCCAAGTGTGAACTCATGCTCCAGAATCATTGTGAAGCCTTTAATTTCACACAAAAGAATAAAGTTCAGCCTCCATGTCATGTACATGTATGATTTTGATGTTCATGAGGTAGTGTATGCAGCAATATTGACCGAGAATCTTCCAAGTCGGGGCGTATAGAGTTCTCCCAACACCAAAGCCAAAAACCTAGCTTTGAAGAGTTAGAAAACCTCTTTTGTTCATTTGGTTGATGTAAACTGAACTGTATTTTAATACAACTAAACTATCTACATATACTTCACTTGATACACCGGTAGGAGATTTCTGTGAAAGTTGCAATTAAACTTTTAAATTACTAACTTTCACACCAACAATTAGAACTGACCAAAAATGTGTTTCATGAAATGTGTTTTGCTCATAAATGCCACATATATAATGTTTACATTTTCTACTTGTTTAAACAGATAGTTGCATAGAATCTGTATTATGGTTTCAACTTTCGTTGACATTTAATAAAGAAAATGTTGGGCCAGGCCAAGTACAAGTACATGCACATGTATGGCAGTAACTTCTCTCATTATCTCGTTGTTTTGATAAGTGGGGATCTGATCGGGTCTAGGGCATTGCTGCTTTGCGCTGTGATTGCAGGAACAGCTGAGGATTATCGCCCAGCTTGTTTTGTATTAAGATTGGGGAAGATACTTTTGGAAGGATGCCATGCCGATTGATGCGGCCAGCAGCTGTCTCTAACTCATCCTAATGTTAAGGGTCAGGTGTTGCCTGGATGCCCCCTAGAAGATGAAACAAAAAATGTAACACAAACTACGTATGTGGTGTCAGCAAGGATGCATGTTTTGCGTCATTCCTTCCCAAGCATTTGTACATCCAGAAGTGTTTAAGCAGATGTAAGGATCTTGTAAGGATTTTAATATTTTAAACATGCTTTAAAGTGTAATTTAAAAGTCATTTAAGAAATTATAAAATATCAGTTTCCATTGAGGGACGCCTTTGATGTATTTTTGACTTTCTATACATGTACATTATGCTGCATATAGTATCAAGTGCTTCTTACAATATTCTAAACAATCGTGTTGCACTTTTTAGTAATTGATGAAATTTATAAAATATCAGTTTTCAGTGAGGGATAATAATAATAATAATAGTGGCATCTTATTAAGCGCAAACAGGTCCATCACTAGGTGACGCTCATGGCGCTATACAAAGAGAAACAACAAACAAAAAAACTAAATGACAAAAATTATAAATGACAAACTACAAAATTATAAATGCTAGGTCCAAGACATATGAATTGCAAGGTGCAAGCCGAAGAGGAGATTAGAATGTGAACAGATAGGTTTTGAGTTCTTGTTTGAAGGAGATCGAAGATGCTTTTGATATATCTTGCCTTTCCATTTTCACACAAAAACACCAGAAAACAAACTGTTGAATCCCTTTACCGAGTCCTGCTTCATAAAAACCTGGATTGTAGAATTGCCAAATTGATCATTATGAATGTGTGTTTCATGAAGTGCATCCCTAATTGACTCAAAACCTCATTTAATTTTGTGCACGTCACTCAAAGCATTATCAACTTGACGTCGACAGTAACATTAAGTAAAATTTCATGACCTTATCAGTATATCACTAGGCAAATGATCCACACAGACATATGAAGGCAACTCACAATTATTGTAACAGTTGGAGTTATTTAAGATAATTGATTAGACTGAACTTATTGCAAGCAAATGTCAATGACTGACTAAGCAAATTTTTCTGAACAGGTCCTTTAATCCTAAAAGGAAGGGGTTAGATTTCTTTCCCCTCCCCCCTCCCCTTTCTGTGTTATGGTTAAAAAAAACAGCCCCACCCCAAAAAAAAGGCAGCCCTACATTGTAGCTTTATGGTAAAATTGGTATCTGGTCTCTGTTTGTACAAATGTGTGTAGAAATGTGTTGAGTATTAATTTAACTAAATGATTTCATTGACCTGTAAGCATAGAGCTCTAAAAAGAATGTTAGCTTGAAGGTTTGTTGCTGTTCTTGTCATGGTTGTGAATTCACAGTCACCATAAGTCTGTGCTGCATGTTAGCGATGGCGTTATCCACCAGTTTTACACTGTTACAGCAGTTCATGTACAAGGCGAGAATTCATAACTCTATGGGATGAATAATGTCCACCATGCAGCCCCAACCGCAGTCATTAACATGGGCTTGTCATATGTAAGTCTGAGATTGAGACAACCGAACCAGATCGTTTATTTATAAAATGTCAGATGTCCTTTCTTGATGCATTACCCACCGTCTCTTGTGGGTGTACGGTGAAGTCATGTGCAAGGCAGTCATTTGAGAATGGCATATTGCAGGGTTAAATATTAAAGTTGTGTGGTTGATTCGCTATCGGTCTCGCTGAGGTTTGAGTTCCAAATCACTTGATACTGACGGCAATTTGAATTAAAAGCATCCAGAATTTCAGATATTGCTGCAGGTTGACTTGAGATTGCGATTCACCATTTTGATGACTTTTAGCACTACAATTTCGCTGTACATAATTGTCACCAATGAGGGATATATTTTACAGTACATGGAAGGTAACCATGCATGCACAGAATCAGATAGGGACTGAAAACCAATCAATATATCAGCCTAAGTTGGATTCGAACCTGGAACACAGAAGTATAGAAAGGCAAGAAAAAGGCCACTGTGCAAACTCCCCCAGTTGCATTTAATACCATCCGCTTTGGAAGTAATCCAGCATATTTGCTCAAAACTTTGGAATGTTTTGGTCGTTCAATTTTTTTTATGCCAGACTTAACGTATATCCCTGGGAATAAGCTTACGAAAAGCCACTGCTCTCTTGCATGCAAAGGTTATTTGCCAAATTCCCTCAGAAAGACTAATGCCACGAAAAACCAATATATGGGAAACTCGACACCGCGCATGACAGCTGTTGTGAATTTTTTTGGTATGCGATCACTTAACATGAATTTTTTTTATAAGTCAATATTTCTTGGTCAAAAAAGTTGCGTGCGTCTGTCACTTGTGTGCCACCCCCACACTTTTCAGGGAAAAAAGTCTGGGTTATTCTGTTGTGTATTTTATGCAAAACATCCGCAAGGAAATTTACTCAATGACTTTGGGTTCAGGAGGGGAGGGACAGGGCGAAGGTTGCCTGGAATTTACATCACACCTCGTTAATTGGGCCCATGTGCTGCAGACCATAGCAGTCATATGGCTGTAATTGTTAAGGATGGAGACATGTTAGAGGTCCCAGTGTAATATGGTTCAGAGAAACTCGGGCCATAGTTTCCTCTGCGCATATTTCAGTTAAACACTGTCGCAGTTGATGGTTGTCTGGAGTACACATGTAAACTTTGAAACAGGATATCTTGCTATAAGGGCTCTGCAGCAGCAAGGTTGTATAGGCAATCTCTCACAGGTCCTCACAAGTCAATTACATGTCCTCCAGTCTCAAGATTGTAGTGACAGCTACGCTATTCATATGAAATGTGGCATTTGAAGGCATTCCGTTGTCACGTTTCATTCCATGTTGCTTGTGACTTGACTTGTGATTTGATTCGTGACCTTAGTTAGGATCGACTTGTGTTTGACTTGTGATCATCATAATGTGATGGATTTAACTACATCTCGCTTTAAAAGTTTCTGCCTCATGTCTGCCTCTGTTCACTGGCTCATGTTTTCTAAAATAATTGTCTGCCCGACCACTCTGCGAAGTAACTCAACAAACACGAACCTCTAGTTTCTTTCTTTCTTTCTGTTTTTTTTTCCGGACAATAATTCTCCACATTTGCCATAGTTCATTTCTATATTTATTGTAAGGACGCAATAAAAAGAAAATATAGTAGTTGAAATGCAGTGGGTAGCCTGATAGACTACGGATACTGATACGGAAGTCACTTTCAGCCATTAAGACTGGTAGTGATGTAAACAGATTTCCATGACATCACATTTGATGTCAAAACTAAAAAGTCAATGATTTTTTTCATCCGTTCATGTATGTAATGAGTTCCCGTTTGATTTATTTTCATCGTGGGCAGTGCATCATTCCAAACTGTTAATAGAGATGGTCACGACAAGTAAACATCTATTTCTGTTCCTCATAAAACTAGTCCGTATAATGCCAGGGAACCTGTAACATTATCGCTCAGGTCCAAGTTTTATTGGCCTTCCTGCTGCTGAGCGGCGTGTTATTGCACGCTGGCAGCTAGCAGGGGTTGGCTCGAGCTCTCCTCTTTTCCTTTACCTAAAATGGTTGGGATTTGGTGCAACGAAGTCCTTGCGGTGAAGTTGGTATAACCTTCTGAGCCAAATGTAGACATCATTTATTCATTATAATCCTAGAAACCTTGGACATTAATTTTTTGGTCGGAATCGGTATAAATCTGCCATTCAGTGGAAAACCAATGAAACATGTACTTGCACTTCAACTTTTGAGAGGCATAAGGTCAAGCCTCATGTAAAAGAAAAAAAGGCTGGGCTGCACCTTCCTCAAAACCTTTTGGTGGATATTTTTAAACATCTTGGAGGATTGGACTGAACTTTATCAGTAAAACTAAAGCCATTTGTCCTTCATCATTAAGCCAGTTTGGTATCTCGATAAGGTAGTCCAGGTTAAATGTCATTCGGGATAAAATCGCTGACGCAATGTTACACGAACGCCTACTTTGCTCGGAATGAATTTGCGAGCGTCATGCGACCGTCTCCCTGCGCATTCATGTGCCTTTGATGAGCGTTCGATTATCCCGAATAACACGTGACCGATATCATTGTGCACATGCGCAGTTGAAATACCGAACTGGTTGCATGGATTTCTGGGGAAGCAAGGTCTCAAAACATACAGTTACTGTGCCAATTCTCCCCGAAAGACCTTCTGTAATTCCCACAGCATTTATGAGGGGCAGACCCCAATTAACATGCCAGATGCCTATCAACTGAAGTAGCCCCACACTTAACTCATTCTCCTCTTAAAAAAGTCCTGCATCATGGCTCCCCTATTGAAACTCATCCTATAATTACCAGGGTGGATCCATAGTTGCGCCAACAAAAGGTCCCGCTTTTACCATGTGAGGTATTTACATAGTGGCCCTTGTGTCTTCCGGGTGGAGCTTTCTTCTGGTAGAGTTGTGCTCTTGGGATCCCATGCCGTGGGGCACATACATACTGCAGGTACTTTTGTCTATGGGTCTGTGTGTCCCCTCAAACTCAAAGAGGATGCTCATTCTGAGGAGCTTATGTTGTTGTCAGAGACGGAGCTTTTGTAAAGCGGACCTGTCTTGAGATTTGTTGTTTTTGAGGTGCTGATGTTGAGCCTGTCTTGTACTCATGGGATGCATATTCTTGAAGGTTGTCCTTGAGTGATTTTCCAAACTGAGGTTTCAACTCCATCTCTGGAGTGTTCAAACTAAGAGAACAAACTCTTTTTGAAGAGTTTGTCTGAACATTTTGTAGGATTTAGAGTTCCTAAAACTGAACATGGACACTATAGACACAGCTGGAGTCCCCCAAGTTAGGAGCCTTAAATCTTTTGAAGACCAGCCAGGAAGATGAAGCTGAGGTTTAGGAAAAATCCTCGAAGAAAGGAAAGGAGGGCATTTTGGTTTTTTCATCATGGGTTGTTGATTTAGTAAGTCATGCATTGTGGACTCTATAAGGGCTTCTTGGACTGGTTCATATACCTGCGTAAAAAAAAAATCTATGTGAGAAATCCACTAACTATTTTGGAGAACAATTCCAATTGTTATTTAATTTGTGGGCTTAAAACATTATAATCGTTGCGTTGTCAACAAAAAGTAAACAACACAAGATTTATCAATTTATTAGAGCCTGCAAGATTTGTTAGGTAATACATATATGTCTGTTCCTTGCTCTATGGTCTATCACTGCAAATAACCGATACATTCTCCGTTTCCTTCAGTTCACAGTGTCCTCAAAATCTCTGTCATTTACAATTTTGAGTTCCTCAAGAAACTTCAATAAGTACTTATTACCGGTTTCACACTTTGCCGACACCGCAAACACCAACAAAGTAGATTGCTCCTAAAATTAAGACCAACACCCCCCATTGCTACCCTCTTTACAAACCCTAATTGTATTGTCGCCCCTATTATGGTCCTAATCTGCCCCCCTCACCCAGGTGTTAACTGCCTGTTCAAAGGGGAAGTGTGCCTCCAGTTTGGGTGTGAAACTGGGTGATTGTTATCAACCCTGGGGTCACGGTTTTCCATGAGAGGTTTAATTGAGTTGTTAAGCGCCAGACAGTTCTGCTCTCTGAAAACAGACACAAACAAAAAAGAGAGGGATTTTTTTGCCCTCCCTGTTTTGGGGGAATGTGGAGAAACTCTCCCTTGGTGGTCATTTAACCTCAGTGTTCCTCTTGTTCGCCGCTATGTCCACCCCCTCATTTTGACATATTTTCAAACCAATTCTTGTGTGTGTTTTCTAGGAATGGTATTTACTATGATGACTTAGCTACAAAGGCACAAGGACAAGGAAGGTATGTACAACGTTGTCTTCCTTTCAAATGGAATTCTGTTCCCTGTGAACTTACTTCTCTGTTCTATTTTGTACTCTTCTACAACTCCTTGACCTTTTTTACTTGTTATAAACCTCTGTTCACACCAATTTAACACTCAGCGTTGTGAACCTTCCCCATCTCTACTCACTCCTAGCATCATTTCATTATTACCTCTAAAAATTTCCCCTCCGAAAAAAAAGAAAGAAACGAGATAAGAACTTTTGGGTACATGATATAGCAACATATCCACTGAGGTACAAATGGGCCTTGAAATAATTTACCAAAAGATACCAAGAGCACTTGGAGCAGTATACTCGTACTAAAGGAACCCCTTAGAAAGTGTCTTTGACTAGTTTCAAGAGATAGACCTCCCATATGTACAGCCTCTCGTTACACACTTACAAGTAGAGACTAATACCGGTACACCTACTTCAGCTGAAGTGTGCCGCTCCCTAAATTGGTGGACAATGCCCGCCGTTCCCACTTGTGTAACCGACCCACAGGGTGCCGAACCTCTCATATTTTAAAGCACTCTTTACTTCAACGATACTTCACACTTCTCCCAAACTTCAAAATCTTCTGAGGATGGAGTATATAGGGCTTGCTTATCTGAGGGTTTTGGGTCGCTTAGTGCTACTGCACTTTTTCGGTATTTCTGGGTCTTGTGTGCAACTTTATTTTTATGGTTTGATTGTGGACTGGCAAATTGAAAAGGTTAGTGCTGTAACAGGTTGCGAAATTCCCTAAAGTGAGCTTTCGATGTGACGTGCGAGGGGTTTTCAGCGCTGTGCCCAGCAACCAATGTTTGCATTTCAGGTTCATTTTTATTGGGAATGATTGTGTTTGCTCTCTTGTGTTCTTAGTTCACAATTTATGTTTTTTATTTGCATTTCATTTTATTTTCTGTCATTTGCTGTCCTCCTGGGACCTTTGTACATGTAATTTAAGTTCTTTATGACTTGAAACTGCTGACTAATATTGGGTTTACACGAAACTTACTTCAAAGGGTGACACGATAGATAGTTTTATGGAGAAACGATATTTTAAAAACAAAAAGCCTATCCTTGAGTCCTGCCGAAATCCCAGAAGAACCCCAGATTTCACCTGAAAAAATTCACTATAATAACAAGTATTGCACAGGACAAGAGTGAGGATACGGAAGTGATCACTAAACCACGTGATCGCTTCGGCCCAGCAAATCGGTGACTGCTCTATGTTCCGACACCCCTATGTTCCGACAACCTGCACATAAGATAGTGTTACTCCACGTTAGGGTTAGGATTATGGGTTAGGGATAGGAATATGTGCAGTCGGAACATAGGTGTGTAACCAGCAGTTTTGTTCCCAGCTTGATGGTTACGTCATCGAGTCTCCCCAGACTACAGTCATTGAAAAGGGAGGGGTCAGGTTTCTTTTCTAGATTCATGGATTTTAGAAATCCTAAATGAGAAGCATCATCATTGAAGTTTGTTCTTTTGGGGGTCAAAAGTTTATTTGAAAGAATTGCAATTGGTGGCACCTTTTGATGCAAATATCTTAATGTACTGGGGATAGACCCTGGGACTCTGCCAAATATTTTTTTTGTGGATTTGTTTTTGTTTTCCTGGAATCTCGCCCCTGCCCATAAAATGTGTTTTTGCACAATTTGTGGTCGAACCCATGTGATGGAATTTCACCATCGGGGTCCCGTCAAGTCGAACAAACTTCTCCCAGAAAAATGTCCTTAGTAATATAGATTAAAGGGGAGTGATTCTGCCCTTCTGGCTACCAGTTTGGCAAACAAGTATTGTTTAGCATGCAAACAGTGCCAGCCCGCACTGACCACACACTGCTCTCAAGAAAAAATAAGGAATGACAAACTAAATGGAGACCCAGAGCTGCTACAGCTATAGAGTCACTAGTCCCTATCATCGCGACAAATATTAGCTTAAGGTCCAACATTCGATTTCACTGGCCACTGCACAGGTATTGTTGACCGGCCCCGCAACGGGGCACACACTGCCCACCCCTGCTTACCGAATCAACGTCTCAACACTTCTCATTACAAAAGACTCCGTGTAGTTTGTTTTTGGTCTGTTCTGTCCGACCGAAAACCCACCGCTGGTTTTCATTGTAACCATTTGATTAAGCAAGAATCTTGGCAGTGGAAGTGACAACTAAATTCACCAATAAAAACACCAGCCAAACAACACCTAGCCTATTGAGCGCTTCTCTTAAGCTGTTATTTTAGCCACCACTGCAGATTTTTTTTTTGTGGCGCGTTTGAATTGATGGGCATATTTCTTGTTTTTTTTCTTTTTATTCTTGTGGAGTTGTTACAAAATTTGATAGGGGTCAGTGGAAGGCATTTTTATTTTTCTCTCTATTTTGGGGGTTACTTTGGGGCAAGCTGCAGGCCAAACTTGAAGCTTGTCAGAGGGAGCAACACTATCTTATAAAACAAACTCCTCTTTTTATTTAAAAAAAAAAGAAGAAAGTTTTGATATATTGTCCCTCATTTTTTGAGGTATCAACACTATCTTTATCATAAAACAAACTCCTCTTTTTAATCAAAAAAAGAAAGTTTTGATATATTGTCCATCATTTTTTGAGGTATCAACTTCAACTCCTTTATTAGTAATTTGTTTGCCTTTTTCCATTTTCCATTTCTTTTTTTCAATGATATAATGAGAACTCAACTTGCCAAATCACACATTTAGAAAATTGAAGTATACTGGCTTTCAAAAACTTTACTTGCATCTTGTTTTTGGAGACCTGTACGTATCCCAAAACTTGCCAGAAACTTAATTGAGGATCATTTTGAGCATAAATTGCCATTAACAATAGATTTGATCTGAATACACGAGGCTTCACTTCGCCCCTTACACAGGGGGAAGTGGCTCCGCCGCCCATTACCCGCTAAGTTTCTTGTTGTGCACCATGGCCTGTTCTCACACGCTGTTACAGCATACAAAATTTGTCTTGAGCAAAGGATGTTTTCTTTTAGAGCTGACAAGATAAAAGCCTCCACAAAAGCCTGTGTTTGGGTTGGGATAACATCACTCTGCAGTTCCACATGGGTGGTACACGTCATTATTGTTTTAACAAATCCCTGTGTAAGTAACTGCATTACAACTCCACAGAATGTACACTTAATTGTAAGGGTTCCTGTAGTTCAACCATGGAGCTAGCTCCATGGTTCCGCAGTGCAACTCCATTAGTTTTGCTGTGTCATGTCCACCGAGTATATATGAAAGAAGATATCATTTGTTGGATTTGTTTGTGCAATGAAGGCATACATGTATCTACTGATCATTGCACCCAAGTACACAGTAGTTTTTCTAGGTAGCATATATGGACTGGACAAGTTTTCGTAAAACAGGCACTTTTGCTGGTCCCAGAGGCCAGCCTGCTAGTGTCCTAGGTGGGGGGATGTGCCCCAACAGATGTCCCTGCCTCCGGGGTGCCCTCCATTTAAAATCTTGAATCGAACACAAATATGTAATGTTTGCCTCCTTGTGCCCACCCTTAATTGAAAAATGTGTGCACCCCAAGAAGTTTAACCCTAGTTACACCACTGGTTATGCGTATGACTGACTGTCTCTTGTGACAAGTTTAGACTGTTTGTAGAGACTGGGGAAAGATGCCTGGCAGAAGTGCCACAGGCCTGTCATCAAGGGGGGGGGGGGGCCTGGGGGGGGGGCGGCTTGCCCGACCACTCTCCCCCAACAACGGCAAAAGCCGTACATGTGTATTTTTGTATTTTAACGGTAGTGCCCCCCCCCCTTATTTGGTACTAGGCCCCCCCCATGCTCAGGGCTGGCGACAGGCCTACAGTGCCATCGTATAGGATTACCCATAACACAAATGAATTGGCTAAATCTGGTCCATTGTGTAGACCAGATACCAGATGCATTGGAAGACTGCCAAATTAATGAATAGACATTCTGAATCAATTTGATAGAATTTTGTCTGCTCTGGTCTGGGACCATGCAAGGCAATTAAAGCATACCGTAGCACTTCACTACAGGTTTAATTGCCTTCAATTAAATTAAGTCTAAATTTAAGGAAAACGATTTAAATGTGCATTGAGCTGCAAACTTTGAGTACAAAAATTACTCACTACCAGTAGAACAGAGTACAGAGTGTACCCTGCATAGTGCATACTGAGTGCCCAGTGTCCTGCTGGTTCTTCTGCGCGTATGTACATGTATACAGTACGCGCCAACATGACCATTGCCTTATTTGGGTGGAATCCTGCATTGGACGGTGGTACCCTGCATTGGACATTGCTCACTGATAAAAACCTGTTTTTCTTCAGAGCTAAAATTTGTTGTCACAACTGGACATGACACTCCTCAGTCTTAAAATTTTCAATCTGGTATCTTTATAATATAAACATAATTAGAAGGACCCTAGGCTAGTGCTGAATTCACCTTTCATTTTTTGGTGTGTCGTAACGGGAGGAAATCTCTGTCTAATGCTAGCTGAATTGGCTTAAATTAGCAACCGTAGAGATGGAGAGTTGATTTTTCTAGCCACAATTAAGAAAGGGATTTACCCGTTACACCCTGTATCTCCTTGCCCGGCCCAAATCGCCCCAAATTGCCCCAAGAAACTGTATGCATTGTTTCATGAATTCCTCAGGGAATGAATACAATGTATATATATGCGCCAATAGGTCTCTCTCAAATGACGTCATTTTCCTACAGACCAACCACGTGCATCGGCACTTTGAGCATCAACTTGCATAACGCGCATCGGCTGCGTCGTATTTCGAACACATTTCGAGCAACAAGCGCGTGTTTGAAACATTTTTAACACTGTGCAATGCGTGCTTGATTGCGTCAAATACGCAGTTGCAGTTCTCCTACAGAGGTGGCCGTCTTTGAGAGACCTATGAGTTAAATGACAATTCAAGTTATTATGTCACTTCATAACCGGTTTGCAAAATCTGCCAGTTGAGTTTAGTGAACTACTACTTGGACCATTGCCAACAACTGCAGACATTAATTTTTATTTGTAGAGGGGGGTTTCTTGTTAACACAAGTATAAAAAAGTGTATATTTGAAGCTCAAGCGTTGCATGACAACGTCATATTTATCAAGCTTATGATACATTGAACCGATGACGTTTTTACTGCCAGGCCCGTAGTTCTCTCGAAATCTGACCCCAATAAAAAAATTGAGTTGGGATTAGTTTGTCCCCGTAGTTCCTACATCTGGAAATTGAAAAAAGGGGGAAAATTTAGTCCATTTTGAAGTCTCAGCGGTACATAGGCACATCTCCTTTAGGCCAAGTAAAAAAATAGTTTCTTGTCCAGGCTTTATGAAAAAAAGGGAGGAGGAGGCCCTTTTTTATTCTTCTTTTTTTCAAGATTGTGGATTTCCAAGATGGATTCTTCCTTTTTCTTGACTCTTTTTGCTGATACTTTTGTGTCCAAATGAGCCGTAATGCTTTCTAACCGCTTGTAAACTTTTTTTTGCTGGAAAAACATTAAAAAAAAAACTAACTATATTGCAAACGATTGATTAAAAAGAAAAAGGGAAGCGGCCGGGAAAAAGGGTGTGGACTAGAAACTGGGTTTTGTTTACTGAGCCTTATGGGTGATTTGAAATAGTTGTCATTTCTTTGTTTCATTTTAATCATTGGATCTCTCCCAACAGGTGTTTCTGATGACTATTGACGTGAAATTATTTTTTTTTTCACCGAGCATTCTCTAGTGACACACTAAATACTTCAGATTTTAAACAATTTATTAGCTGGCTGTCCAAGCCCAAGGTTTGCAACGCAAGCTGCAAGATAATTTGTTGGGAAACATATTTCTGGAACTTGTTTCAAATGTCAGAATTGACCTGCTGCCCTCTGAATTGAACGAAACATGCGCGCCAAAGAAATCCCTAATGTATGTCGGGGAGTTTTGATATGATTTGGAATGAAATTACAAAATTCCCCAGCAACTTGGGCAGTGTCCAAATCAAGTATTTTTGCTTCTACGACTTCATCAGTACCAGGCCTGGATTATCCAGTAGACACGGTGCCTGGGGCCTACGAAAAATTTGGGGTTCTATGAAAAATTTTAGGGTCTATGAAAATACCACAGCGTGCCATAAAACACATACATCAACACCAGCACATCTTGGCCTACTATTTCTTTGTCTTTGTATACTTAACAAAAACTGGAGAAAAAAAACCTATTTTACTAGCACTGTGAATACTCTTTCAACCCAATTTTGTTATCATGATTTCCTTGACTGTTACACATCATTTTGCGACGATAACCCTAACCCAAAAATGCCTCTAAACCTGTTTTCCAGAGAGGGGGAACCTTGTGTGGACCTGGCTTAGTCCACAGAAGGTTCACACAACCTGCATCGTGTGGACCTGTTTTGTTTCAGGTCCACACAAAGATGGTAAGGTTGGCACACCCACGCACACACACAAGAACAGTTTTTACAAATTTTAGCATCTCTATCTGATTTTTCAATTTTGGAAGTTAAAGCTCAAGCTAGCAGTTTTAGCGTCTCTGAATTTTTGATTTTGGGAATGCTTAGGAACACTGGTGCCTGGGGCCTATACAAAACACTTAATCCGACCCCGATTGTATCTTTGGCACGCCATGTGAAATATAGCCATCAACTTGATCAAGTCAAAATGCTGTTTCAGAAAAGGCCGGTAATCTTTCTGACAGGTTTTGGCAACATGCAAATTTGAATGCTAGTGTTGCAAATGACCATTAAAATTGTGGCGGGGACTTTTTATCATTTCGCCCATTTTATTAACATAGCAGAGTTTGACAGGGAAATATTGCCGTACTGCACTTTTAATGACTGGCGCGTAGCCTCATACGTGCAAAATATAGCACCTTGTTAGTAGCAATTACTCGATTTAGCATTTATTATATTCCACTTCAAGTTTAAGAAACCCATTCCTGCAGGACATTTCAAACTGGATATTACTCGTTCGGCCTATAAAACACAGACATTTGAATGTTAGCTATGGTGCAATGCATGGTTTTAATATTGACGGTATT
Source organism: Patiria pectinifera (assembly GCA_029964075.1). NCBI lineage: Eukaryota > Metazoa > Echinodermata > Asteroidea > Valvatida > Asterinidae > Patiria > Patiria pectinifera. The sequence continues at coordinate 12,761,144 of CM057132.1, read as the reverse complement.
ATCACAATGCTATCACTGGCGCTCTGTTTTGGGTTCTAGGTTACGCTCAATGCCAAATAGACTTTGCCTCATCGGCTCTTAAAAAACGGCGATAAACACCACCAACACCAATTAAGTGTTGTAAAAGCTGGCTGGGGCGGTGATATTTCCTTTGATGGGGTGCAACGTGAGGACTTTTATGCGGCCATTAGGCTTTGGATTTCCCCCAAAATGTGTTGATACTAATTTCGGGTAATGGGGGCTGCATACTTTGTGGGGAATTGAAATTGAGAAATTAAAGGGGGCTCGCATGAAGGAAATTACTGCACACATTTTGCACACCTGCTAAATATGTGTTATACTCTCAAAGTTAACGCTTCCAAAAAGCCCATTGTATGTGTTATAATTCTCCTAATGGTCACTATCTGTGTTCATGAACATTATGGGTTTATGGCAAGTTGTTATATGGTGTGATCATATAGCATCTGATATCTTTTATTATGGGTTGTAATGTAAAATAGCACCCATAAATTGGATCTGTTATTGGATGCACAATTTACAATTTTATCACAATATTGTTATTATTATCAAGCACATAAACACAGCAACAATCTGTGCATGAAGAAAGCACTAAAAGATAAACTTGAAAAGGGAGCCAAAATAATTGATAAAAAGTGCAGACAGGGCAAGCAGGAGGTTGTAAGAAAGGATTAGGTGAAGGACGAGGTGAGGGATGACGCAATTGAGGAGTTGGGTAGGATGAAAAAGGGTATAGTTGAAAAAAAGTGTAGAAGATATATGGATAAGGAAAGTTTAAGCATTTCAAAATGGCAAGGGTAAATAAAAGTGTAAAAAAAAATACTACAATGTAGTATGTATCCCTAACGCCTTTCTACCCAAATATGTACTTGAGCAATAGATTTTCAAAACTGGTTCTACTTAAACTACAAGCTCACAACTACAGAACATATGAATTCGGTTCACACAAAAATGTGTGATATGTATTGGTTGGCTAAATATTGCAAAAAGAAAACACATGGTGTGTATTATGAATTGAGATTTCAATGTGCTTATTCCCTTCGGTAAAGCGAATGTACTGAGCATAACAGTGACACCTCACCTAATGTTCTAATTCCACATGAACGATGTAAACGAAAGACTGAAGTAGGCCAAGCAAACCATTTATATGTCACTCTGTCCGCCTTGACCCAGGAGCGTGACCTCACGGGTCGCTTGAGGTCAGGGGTCACCGGAGGCCTTGATATAATCTCGGGGAATTTCTGTCCCCATCCTGTCATTCTTTCGTTTGTCATTGCTCATGATTGCATGGGTGTACTTTGACTGAACTTCATGCAGTGACTGTGTGCACAACAGCCCCCTATAGCCTATACGGTAAGCGCCATCACATCCAAAACCCATAAATCTTCTCCGGTTAGATCGTGGGGGACAGACCTTGAGAGTTCCTGGTTCAAAAGTTGGCCATTTTCATTTCTGATAATTGACATTTGGCTATCATTTAAACCCGAATTCCTCCTTTCAATCTTTGTTTGCCTGGAAAAAAAAGGAATCTGAAATCCGTATTTTGGATAACAAACCCATTTTCTTTCTAATGTGTTTCTTTCATCTTTATCATTTATAGGTATCGTTTAACCAACAATCTGCACACAATTCCTCCCTTTTTCACTCATTTCCTTTCTTCTGAGAAGGACTATTTTCTTTTTGCCATTTCGTTTATCAAAACTAATTTTCAGTCCTGTTTCTTTTCAGAGCACACACAGACGTGTATTGACATGCACTTTTTTGATCCAATACTGGTGTTTACTTTCCTTAAATTGAATTTACTTTGCTCACTATTTATAGGTCAGGCTTTACAACAACAGAAAAGAAAGAAAGAAAAATTGAAACACCCAAACAAACCTGGAGAAGTACATCTTGCCCCCGTCCAACGCCTCATTCGGAGTCTTTACACCTCCCTTTTCTGTCGCTGCCGCAGACTTAATGGCGACGTTGTCAACTGCTGCTCACTTCATATCGTTCGGGATTAATGCACATCCCGGTCATTATTCATGTACATAGCACAGTTCGCTTTGTTTCACCCAACAGGTAGTCCTGACTGGAGTGCCGCGATTTAACAGTCAATAAAAACACATAGCGTGTTAGACCCCGAGATAATATTTGCGTTGAATATAAATTGGCCCCGGCAGGATAAATTTGGCGTTATCTTAATCTCATCTACTCCCATCATTTTGCCATTATGTCGCAATTTGTAAATTGCTGCTTATGGACATTGATTAATCAGACCTCTGTGTCGGGGGGCCGCGCCACGGCAAACACGACTCAATGGGCCGTGGCGTTAGGGATCTAGTTTATCGCTCTTATTTTTGTTCCTGTAGTTGTCCAACTCTCTTGTTTCAGTATCTCTACTCTTCGTCTTTGTTTGTGTTTTTGAGGCCCCCAACCGCTCCTTCTCGGTCTGCTCTTGAACTGATAGATTTATTTGTTATAATCCAATGTTTTTGGAAACATTGGCACATTCGTCATGTATAGGGTTACCAATCCACACTACTCGCCTTTTCTCAAAACTTTGTCAGTTGTCAGACTCTGACTAGACACACTTTATTTCCAGCCAAACCGTGTGTTTTTTAACCCCCAACTGCCGCAGTGACAACTCGTTTAATATAAAGCGGCGACCCTTGTTGATTTTCCAGTTTGCAAAGTGATAGATTTATTCGCCGTGGCCTTTTCGGATCAGGTATTTTTGCTTTTTGTCCGCACCGACATGTAAACTGACAATGATCTGTACTTTATTGACAGCTCTACCCCCAACTGTCGCTTTATATTAACAACAGAATCACTGTTGACTTCTATGGTCCATCTTCGTATTTGTTATAAGTGCAGGAAGAATTTATTATATCAGTTGTCAGTGCTTTATTTGAAGAGTTTCTGTCCAAAACACGATATGCGCCATTTCATTCCCTTTTAGAATCCCACTCTCTCCTGGCTCCCCAAAGTTAATTTCAACGGCTGTTAGGCCTATATACTTAGACACAACTTAGTAATACAATAAGTGGAAAACAAACTTTAGAAATAGCTGCTACACTGGTTTTTATTCATTAAAGTTTCATTACCACACACATTATAAAATCTAAAAACTTAATACGGCCTGACGTTGCAAACTTAACAAGTTCTCCTTCAGAGGCAACAAGAAAGAGGTACAAGAAACAAACATGTAGGGACTCACAAGCATGCAGGGTTGGAAGGAGAAACACAAATTGTTCACGTGTTCAAATGGTATATCGCATTTTGGAGTTAAACTCTTCATTTTGAATATCCTAAGTTTCTGTCTCGCTTGGGAGTGGAACTGTCTTGCATGTTTTCAGTGACTTTTCCAGCAGTGTTTTCCTCTAGTTTTGCAGACATTCACAGATTTCTTTCTGGCTGCAGAGGGGCCAGACCGTAGTCCTTTTTGTATTTCAACTGACTCCCTCAGCGACTGTTTCTTGTGAATTATGTAGATTTGCTTTTAACCAGTTTGTGCCAGGATTATTTTGGCACAGGATTGTTTTCACGAACCTCGATGCCAGACAGGTTCAGGCCGTCATCTGGGGGTAGCACACCCTGATATTTCCGGCAACTTTGAAAAGAAATTCCAAACATGAATGCTAAAATAGTTCCAGGTTTCGCAGAGCAAAATTGCTGAAAACTGAATCATCACCTGCCGATGGCCCTTGAACCCTAGCACCTAAAAAATGGGAACAAATGCAGAGCGTCAAGTGCCCACCCTCTTGGCGTGTTTACCCCACTGTTGACGTTGAATAACTTGTTGCTAAGCACTCCGCAAATCTCTGAACCTGCAGACACTAGACAACAATTTCTATTTTATTTGCAATGTTTTTTCTCTTTGAAATTTCTTATCGGGAAAATTCTGTAGGAGGTAAAATGCCACGTGTTAATCGGAGTTCATCGATTATGAGTCACCTTAACATCCAAGTTTATTACCTCAAGACTAATGAGGGCGCACTTTTCATTTTGTAGAATCTTGGTTTTGTTAAAGGTTATATAACGGTACCACATTTTCAAAACATCAAAGAACAAAACTGCCAAATTATTATGGAATACCTTACTTGACTGTAAGTCAATAATAGTCTCAAGCATCCTGTGAAATCATGGCACCAGGTGTGCTGTCATTTTGAACAAAAGTGGAATTTTTTGTATCAATTTCCAATGATGGTTGGCCGACCATCGTTGGAAAAATCCCGACTTTTTTCAAAAACTGCCACCAATTTACCAAATTTAGTTAGTCAGTCAGTCCACATATAGTCCCCAGGTCAGATAATTTCTGAGAACTTCCTGTTGTCCTTAATGTCCGCATTTTTTGTCTATTAGGTTGTTGTTTAGGCTTAGTTTGTTTGGGTTGGTCTTTGGGAACTTTTAATGGATGTCTAACTAGTCCCATCCAGACTTGTTATCTTGTTAAGTGCTTTCATCACCTAGGGCGCTAACTTCTTGTTCTCACTGTAGAACCTGTCACTCTTGAGCTGTCTAAGGTGTTAGGTACTAACCCTAGGCACTTTTGTCCTAAGATAGAGAAAGGAAGGCTGTTGTCTTGTAGGCTGGACCACAAGGCAGATTACTTGTTCTTTCAGTAACTTGCAGTTTTGTGTAGTAGTCAAATATCCAAACATAGAGCCTATAACCCAAGAGAGAACTGTTGCCATCTGTGCTGGACTCGATGCTCCTTTGGCCAAGGTTATCAACTACACGCACAATCCTTTACTTCTAGAATAGATGTGACATCCATGCGGTCATGCATGGTCGCATCTCGGCAATCATGCATCTCAATTTTGTTCTGTGAACAAGTGTAGGCCTATACGTATGTGCTCTGTCATGGAGCTAAAAAAACCAAAGAAGTTTGCTTGCACGACAAATATTTGCTTTAACCCTCCTGCTGTCTGAACAGTCACAGAAAGTAACAAAAAATCAATCCTCTTCCCCTGCCATGCTTTTACACAGGCTAGTCACCAAAAGTAAGCTTAAATTTCAAGCAAGCACTGTGACTAGTCAAATTCAGTCAACAGACAAAAGCAGGCAAGTGGTAGGCACAGCTGGCTTATCAATCACCTACAGTCAAAGCATAGCTGTATCAAGTTACATAAACAGTCACAGCCAGTCAATCCTGCTTTATGTAAGCCGGGCGCTCTTAGCTGTTGAAAACAGTCACTTGATTGATTTTGACTGAAAGTACTTGGTGCAGAATGTATGTTTGCATGGAAGGGTTAATTAAAAACAAGTTACCAGGCAAATTGAAAATATCATGCACTTTACATTGTTTTTATGACTATCGTTAACCCGATTGTTACATAGCACGTACATTTTCCTGGCAACATCTCCAACTTTAGCAGTTCCATGACATTCACGTGTACGTGTAACTTCCAACTTGTTTGTTGGTATCTTGTTTGTCCGTTTTGCTTTTTTCTTGATTGTTGGTGCCTTTTCAGCGGTGCCATTCAGATCTACATGTACGGTTAAAAAAGTACAATATACCTGTACATAATCGCTGGGATATCCTGTTCACGGTTCATCACGCTCCCTGAATTTGAACAAATATCTCAACTCCGTGCCTGGTAGTTGCATCAGCATAAGGCTTGAATGGCCCGGATTCCAGTTTGTCTTGGTTTTGGGGATTATCTCCGGTTCTGTTTGCCCCTGCGTCTTTGCCGTCTGTGTGATCAGACACACGCAAGACACACTCGCACCCATTAGCGTGTCAGCTCCAAAAGTGTGCCTTCTACATCGGTCATGTTTGACATACATCTGGCAAATGTTTGATCATGAAATTTCATTCCAGTGCCCAACCGCCCTTCCCTCATCACTAAACCAGCCCTTTCCACATCCCCCTGCCCCCCTTGAAACTTAACTGTCAGTTGTCGGTAGGGACAAGTTGCCAAATTGTGCCAAAGTTGTAATGACTCAAGTCAGTGACTCAACCCGAGTCCAACTAGAGTCACAATTTTTGGTGACTCGACTCGCATCGAGTCCCTATGGGAAAATGACTTGAGTCGAGTCGAACCCTCACCAGATGACTCAACTCGACTTGGATCTTCCCTTTCCCACAGGCCTCTGCCCCATTGAAAAATCAACTTTTCATTTGGTGGGAACAAATTGCCACGTGGAGAACTTCCACTTCTGTTGCAAAGATTACCAATTATCACTCTTGTCCCCCACCCCTACCCCCAATGGGTAAACATAATCCCTTCCTTCCCCACAGCCCTACCTCCTTAAAAATTAACTTTAAATTTACGGTGGAACCAATTTGCCAACATGTGAAGAACTTTCAGTTTCTACTTGTGTCAATAAAATGTTGTTTACTTCTTAAGGTCAGCTTATTTCCCCTACTAACTCTTCATCCGCATTAATTATTCATGTTTCATTGTAGTCTCCCCTCTTGTCTTGAATTTGCATTTTTTAGGGGCCTGAAGAGGGCGACTAAATTGAGAGACTAGGATTAAGGAATTTTGATTTTGGGTCGGGAGCCGTGGCTTGTTTGCCAGCTCTTTGTGACCGGGATTTCAAGCCGGCATGATTGTAGTACACAGAGTCTGTGATTGAATCAGCTAAGCTGACTGAGTTTCTGTTGAACAGAGATTTTTAGAATGCCTATGCCATCTTTTTGAAGTATTCCCAGAAAGTGGTCATCGAACTGCATTCAGGCCGAATGGAACTAAGGGGGAGGGGGTCGGGGAAGCATGCCTACGTGTGTCTGGTTGTCTGCAGAGACCTGAACCAATCACCTCAGTCTTGGCATGGGGCACAAGGTGCTTGACGTGCACCTGCAGCTGTGGCCAAATCACAGATATTGGACAGAAAGTGGACGTAGAATGTCAGTCCATAAAACAAAAAATATAGCTGCATGTTTCATGCTATAACTTTTTTGTGTTGGATGTAGTTCAGTGGAGGCTTTTAAGCCAATTATGGCCCATTTTTGAGGGGGCCACATGATGTTGGCTCAGGAATTCTCTTGGATTGCACTGAGAATGGAAAGTTGTTAACCAGCTGCGGGAGGACGCGTGCAACACGATCAGGCAATATATATTCACAGGGGCGGGTGACGGGTTAAATCGTCAAACTTTCCTCGAGCCTCCGGCGGTGGACGTGTGTACACGTCAGTGATTCCCATGGTTTTGTACACACCTTTTTTTTAACCTGAACTTGGCCGCTGTACACGGCCTGTCATCGTAGCAAATATCGCTCTGTGGCGGGGCTTCGGAGTGTTGCAAAATATGAAGTTACGGTGAGAATATCCTAAAAATATTGTACAAATGACTCACAAATGTCAGTATTTATAATTTGACCGATATATCTTGCCTTTTTCAAAAATGGTGGGTTTTTTCCAATAATAATCCCTGCGGCAATCACTAAGCATGCCCCACTCCCTCTTACTGACAATATGAATTTGTTCTCCATGGACTGGCCATGGTATGAGCTACTTCTACTTGAAATGGCAATAACCTCTATAGCATTTGAGCAGGGAGTGCATCCATTCACGCTTTTATATCCTAAGTGCTCTAGTTTTCCCCCAATTCAACCCAAACACATTGACAGGCTTACTGCCCATGGGGTATACCTACATTAAATCATTTGTATTCTACCATTCTGTCCTTTTTCCACCTGCTTTTCATAAAAGTCGCACCACCTCTGAACTAACAATCACTAGCCTTTCTTTGAACTTCCGAATTGTCTGTCCATTCACACCGACTCTAACCCATTCTGTTTTCATCCTATTTAACCCCGGTTATTGACTCAAAAATGACTATACACCTTAATCCACGGCATGAAAAAGAAAGGAAAATAACATATTCTTCACAGAGATCTAGCTTAAATCCCATCATAAGATCTCCTCATGCAAAAGAAAAACCTTTATAAATTTGAACGAGTTCCTGTGAAGACAGTATTAGCAAGTGGGGGTATGGCCCTTGCGGCCTTGTTTGGCAGGATAATTGCAGCGGTTTATTTTGTCAGCGTTTGAATGGAGTGATGGATTTTAGTCGGGTCTGTTCGAGTCAAGTTTTGTACCCCACGGAGTGCTATATACTGGAGTTAACAAATTGCTTGGGACAAAGTTTGCAACAGCGAAGCTGAAGTGTACGCGAATGCATAGTTTGTAGGGATCGAGCAGTTTATCTATCTAATATATCTTTATCAGAGGTTTACCAGGTTTTTTTCTTCATTTCTTTGGTAGTTTTTGTCTTTGATTGATAGATTTCATCTCTATCAGTACTTTGCTTCGGCAATTTTTCCAGTGGCAATTTATATAGCAAGTGGAAAATCAAAGTTAAGAAGCCCAACTAAATGCCTATATAAAGTCTTTCCCTTTTTTTCTGTATTTCTTTGGCCGCTTCAAATGTGTTCCTTCTTTTGAGTGATAGATTTCATCTGTCAGTACATCTCTTTGCAGTTTTGGCAAGTGGACAGTCAAACCAATGACAAAATTAGACACAACATCTGCTCAGATCAAATAAATTCGTACACGTATAATCAACTTTTAGCTGTCACATGGAGAGTGTCAAATTTCTTCACTAACTTTTCTTACACTTTGATGATAACATTTGACTCAATCATCCATTTTTGCTTGGGGAAAAAATAGCCATTGTACAAAAAATTCAAACGAGTCACTGTAATGTCATCCTCTGCAAGACATACACCCAAGTGTGTATTTGCCTGCAATCGGGGACCCCCTATTGTCCCTCTTTTGTTTGTACCTTAACTTTTTAGGAAGACCTCCCATATGTTTTGTACACGAATCCAAATTGGGGACCTTCGGGAATTGGGAACCCTGTTGTTCTCTATTGTTCAACGTCCCCTATTGAATGCAGAAACAAACTCGTGATACACCTGGATCGAATGATACACAAGTGAGCTACACTTTCCTTTATCAAATATTTATAAATCTCCCAGTACACTAAAAACATCATTCCCACAGCATCTGCATACATTGCTGCCTAACGCACAGATGTACTCGGCCGATCTAGTTTGTTCACATCTTCACAGCAGTTGCACTGTAGTCTTGTTGTGAATATAATTGCCTAGTCTTTTAGACAAACATTCTCCGCAGCCTGTTTGTCCTTCACGGCACATCAGCAAACTTTCTTCATCTTCTTCTCTCCCCACTTCTCCTCTTCTTTAACAAAGTGCTAGTCCTAATCCTGTTCTTGTTTGCACCTTTCACCCTCCGTTTTCAGACACCTTTTTTCGCTTGATTAAGTGCACCGTCCTAAAAATAAAGCACCATGTTCTTTTGTCGAACCTGTGTTTACTAAATTGTTACTGGTCTTTAGACAGTGGTGGAGAAAAAGTGCTGGAATGTGGCAGGATGTTATTTGCCAAACAGCCTTTTTCAGTCAGTATTCGGAACGTGTCTGTCAATAAAAATAGCAAGCTTTTGTCGGGTGATAATGATATGGCATAATCGACAGCATTAGGTAGTTGTTTTGATATCTAATGGAGCTGTACTGTTCTACAAATGAATGTGCTTCTTTCCTTCCTATCCTAATCCCAATTCCCTAACAAATGCCAATCAGTCCTTCATTTTATTTAGCACGGTTCTTGTTTGAGTGCTCTCCACCTCCCTTTTGCACCCCTGGTTTTCCCTTTCAAATAGAGTCCTTGTTTTGTAACTGTAATTTTGTAAGGAGATAAGTTTTGTTTGACCATCCAAAGCCAAGCAGTAAGACTGACTGACTGACAGATTGTTTAGATCTTTCTTCAGAAACTTATGCAGAAGTTTTAAAACCTGCAATAAAAAGCTGTTTGCATGACATTAAACAGTTTCACTACACGAAGAATTTGCAATTCTTCTGTGCAACTACCGCCAGTTTTTATTCAGAATTTATAAATTTAGATTTCTTTCTTTTAAGGTCGACTGAGACCCAGTTTTTTGCACGTATTCCATTCTTGCATGAATAGCTTGCCTTAGATCCATAATTTTCATTTCTTTTTTTGTTACTGTTGAAGAAAACTCACAGGAAGGGACTTAGCTGAGTGGGCATAGCGTCAGTGCGCACCTTTGTAAAAAATAAATAAAAAGTCATTAACTTTTTTACTTTGCATCAAATCAAAGATTTGCTCCAGGCACTGGTTTGCTTACAGCTTGTCCCCGTGGGATCTTTGTTTGCCTTTTGAACCCAGAGGTTTCTTTAGAGGTGTTTTGCTCTGTTGGTACACGCTATATTTACTTTGAGAGTGGGGCGGAAAAGTTAAAGGGCCATGCAATATAATTTTTTAATGCAATCCTTGAAAATAACCTTTGTATACTGTGTCCCATTTAACCTTATTTTCAGTTTCGTTTTGCCACTTTCATAGGTATTTTGGCGCCTTTTTGGTTTTTTGCTAATGTCAATTTCCATATTCATGCATGAGCAAAAGCGTGATGTCATTTCAGGCAGAAACCTCAGTGTTACTGTTGTTGCAGCACCAAAAGGTGCCAGAATTTTGGATATTTTGCTGTCGTATATTTTCTTTTCTTTGGTGATTCGATCGTTGTTGTGTTAGTACATATGATAGTATAAGCCAATGAGAAAACTTTCTCCACAATTGTTTTCAATGAGCAACTGTTTGGGTTTACAATTTGAGCACAAAACCCCTGAACTGAACAGTGTCTTCCTGAAATGACATCACAGCAACAGCACCCTCAGTTGTCCGGAAAAGCATGGACAATTTTGAATGTTTAAAGAAGTGCACTTTTCAATAAAATTAACCGAAAAAGGGATGTCAAATAGTTTTCATACATTTAAGTGGAGGGGAAAGTTGTACAGAATATGTTCCTCAAAAAATTCATTGCATGGGACCCTTTAATCCCATGCTCCACTGCACACAAGGCTCTTTTTTCCTAGATAAAAAAAAAATCCTTTTTTCCAGGGGTACTTTATCAGTGTGTTCCAGAGTCAGCTGGGGGCCCTGTACTCTTTCATCATATCTGTCACGTTCCACAAAGAAAACCTGACCAGACTAAGTGCATTTTACTCCAGTTATTCCACAATTGGAATCAAATTAGCTGCACCTATTTTGAGTGGAGCGTAGACCCAGGGTTTGCGAAATGCACATGTAGTAGGGACTCAACTGGTTACACCTCTATGTTCCGACACCCCTATGTTCCGACTGCACATATTCCTATTCCTAACCCTAACCCTAACCCTAACCCTAATCCTAACCCTAACCGGGAGTAACACAATCTAGGTTGTCGGAACATAGGGTGTCGGAACATAGAGCAGTCACCACTCAACTTGCACTATACTGTTAACTTTTTTTACCCAATGAAGAGCATAATTTTACCATTCATTAGTCTCATATTTATTACATACACGTACCATAGGTCTCTCTCAAATGAAATGACTTCACATCCTACACATTGTCACGCATCGGCATAAGGACATTAGGGTATTTCGGTGAAATTTTTAGCAACACGCACGCCTGTTTAGAACATTTTGCACACTGCGGGCACACACACCTGATAGCTTTGAATACGCAGTCGTAATTGTCCTACGAAGACAGCTTCCTATGAGAGAGATCTATTAGAATACTGCTATTGTGCATTCAACACAAACCTACACGGATGCCCAACTTGCTCGTACATTCTAGACTAGAAAATTTCAATTTGAGCTCTGATATGTTCGTCTTTCCCCCATCTCAACTGTGTGGAGCACACTTGCCTCTCCCCACCCAGGAGTATAA
>CM057132.1:12642838-12748938 GCA_029964075.1 Patiria pectinifera | reverse complement strand
CTTGGTTAGGAGTCCGTGCGTGACAGCACGGACACGGGGAGAAATTGCGCTTGACGTTCCTACTTTTGATGTTAATCTGTGCTCAACTTGTTTCGCAAGATTGCTCGCAAATGCAGTCCTTTATTCCGCCAGCGTTTTCAGTGTGTCTACTGTATTTTTGGCATTTTTGTATCGGGTGTCCTCCAAGGTCTGTCTGTGAAAACACAGCAGAAAGGCAAGCTTAATCCACGTACCCTCTAAAACCCGATGATGTCTGAGCTCTCCTAAATTTTCCCCGTCCTGAAATTACATTCCCGAGATGGAATGTACTTGTTTCAGGCCTTTGCGGATACTAGTTAGCTCTTCCATTATTACGCACATCACTCATTACATTGAATTGAAATGCCAACTAAAAGCAGCCCTGGAAAATAACAGTTTGGGCGGGGTCCAACCTCCGGGCTTCGGCTGCATATCTTGCTCCGGAATCATTTCAATGCAGTAACCAAGCGGAACTACTTTAAAAAAAATAGCTGTTTTGTATGATTCGTTGTTCCTGAAACGGAAAATGCACGGTATAGGCCTAATGTAAAGCCGGAATCACTCAGGTCAGGTGTACTCTCAGAGTGAGACTTGACACGGAATCCGTGTCATACTCAACCTGATCCTTTTGGGGTTAAAATGACACCATTATGAGTCAAAGTGACACTCCTCTTGAATCATTTCCCGGTCATTTCGACTCTGAAACCTTGCCGCAAGTGTCTTTTTTTTTTACCCAGAAAGCGTCAATGTGAACCTGCAAAATATCAGGTCAAATCATGACTCGGGAGTTCCGGGTCAAGTCTGATTCGGGACTAAGTTAGAGCCTAGGCCTACCTTAAAACAACTTTCCGAGGCTGGAGACGAAGCCGGGGTCTGGAACCCCGTCCCTTCCTAAAAGGTTAGGTGTTAATCTGGTTAACCATTGAATCCGTTTATTGGTCAGTATGTACGTGCAAATCGGACTTGAATGTAGAAAAATCGGGAATTTTGGTTATAATTATACCTCGCAATCCGGTTAGCACAATTTCTTTTAAAGACCTATATCCCCTGAGGTTTGAGGTAACGAGACTTACTGTAAATACATACACGCAGCATGTTCCAATACTTTCACGAGGGTCTCTGGACATGGTTACACCCCTGTTCCGACACCCCTACGTTCCGACTGCACATACTCCTATTCCTAACCCTAACCCTAACCCTAAACCGAGAGTAACACAATCTTATGTGGGGTGTCGGAACATAGAGCAGTCACCTCTGCATAACATGAACACTTCTCTAAAGCTGCCATGCCATATATACGGAACCTCTACACCCCGATGCGTTTGGTAGGCCTATGGGAAAACGGTTGCTCGACGGACCTGAAGAAAATTCGTTTCGACTTTTTCTTTCTTTCGAAACTTAATGGCCCAACAATGAACCCGCCATGTTGCTGGGCCTTCAGAAAGCGCGCCCAGGGCCTTTGAACATGATCTCGTAACAACAGAAGTTGATATTATATTCAGGCGGTTGCATTTGAAAAGACCGCTGTCTGGAAAAATAGCTCTGTTCTGATTTTTGGTTGTGCGATTCTCCAAAGATTGACAGATCAGTGTAAACCGATGTAGTAACGCGACATTTTGCAGGTGCTTGCGAAATGTTGAGCTTATGTATAGATGTATAAGGGGAGTCAGGTTGGCGTAGCGGTACTTTCTTCGCCTTCCACCGCTGTGACCTGGGTTCGAATCCCGCCTGGGCCAATATGTGCCAACATGTGCCAACATGTGGATTGGGTTTTCAGTCCCTGCCTGATTCCGTGGGTTTTCCCCAGAACATTCTTCTGGGCTTTTCCTCCCACCTCTAAAACTGTAATTTCTTCTTATTGTCTTCTCTCCACAGGTTTCTTCAGGCTTGCGAGCTACAGTGCCTAGGGCGCTTTTGAGGAATCCTTGGGTTTCATTACCCTCACATTTGTGAGAAAGGTTAACTTTAGAATTGGAAACTGTGAGAAATTTGCGGATCTTCAACTGAAGGGACTATCTCTTAAAGGAACAGGTGCATGCGTAGAGCTCTTAGATCTAATATTTTTTATTCAACAGGGTGGAGTAAGGCAAAAAAGGTGAAGTGGCTTGCCCAAGAACACATGTGGGAGAACGGCAGGACTCGAACTCATAATATTGGGAGTCACAAACCCTAACCACTAGGCCACACTCCCATCTCCCTTTCGCACTGCAAAAATCCTTACGTTCAGCAATGCTCTGACACGGCTGCAGCATTCTTCTGACAAGAAAAGCTAACTCGTAACACACTTTAACTTAGAAGGCAGTATTAAAATTACAAGTCGTACAAATCCAATCATATAAGTAACAAAGAATGAAAAACTAACAAAGGAATGTTTTATCACATGAACCTATTTTGATAGCATGAAACGTTACGAGATTGGATGACTTGTGATGAACTTGTGAGGACATGTGATAGACTTGTGAGGACTTGTGTGAACTTTTGAGGACTTGTGATAGACTACAAAACTACAACACTGCTAAGCAAGAGGGGTCTTTCAATAGACAGTTCCCGGCCTGGAGTACTTTCGCTTCCCTGTGAAGCACCCTGGTCACGGTTGTTCAGGTCAGGTATGCCGTCTGCGCTCAGCACCTTTGGTGTGTCTTTCATCAGAACCTACCCCCATAACCGACTAGGGTGCCATACGATTTTGCACGTATGCCCAATTCCCAGCACCAAAGCTATATCCCCCTCGAACATCTACGGTGCCTGCACTCCTGAACGACGTTTATTTGTGTTAAAGTATCGCGCCCTTTTTGCACGATAAATCAACCTGTTTTGATACGGGTGCTACAATACTCCCCCCCCCCTCTTTTCGAAAAAAAGATAGCTGCATGATACATTAAGCCTTTCCATGGACCACGTATCGATAAGGTTTATGCGATGAGCAGAAATCCCTCAATGGTCCCACCTTACCAAACTTCTAAACAAATTGAGATATAGGGTTCAAACTTAGCCCTAGTCTGGTTTCAAACGAAATAAATAGTGCGGTTTGCGTTTCGCTGACGAGAGGTCTTGACGCGGACTCGATACTTGAATGGCTATCTTTCTCTTCATCAGTGGCTTAAATTGCGAAAGGGATTGAAATTTGTGGCCGTTGATAAAATTTAAACTAGTTTTAAAGATATTTATGGCGTTAGTATTTTATATTTTAGCGGAAAAGACACATCTGCAACACGAAATACAATCGATCATAAAAAAGGAACAACCGTAAATGCAATGAAAATCAAGAAAATGCCAAGCCGATCATCGTATGGGCTAAAACTAAACAAAAATTAAAGAAAATGACAAGAAAATTTTAAAAATTGTGAAGAACAAGCGAAAATAAACCAAAAGGTAATGTAAGTGAAACTCCTTCGTAATGAAATAAAAATATTGATTGATTAGCTTGGTTTGCATGCAGCGTGCACGGCTCAACCCTTTTCGGGCTAGACAAACTGAAGTTCACTACACGATCAAAATGCCTTCCTGCCCCCGTCCCAACCCACACCGATCCACTAGTCAAAGTGGGTGTTTTATAAACGCCCTTTACCATTGCTCTTGCTGTATAAATGCCCGAAGCGAATCCAAAGTCGAAGGGTGTTGAACGGCGGCGGAAAAAGTACAAGCAGACATCGCAAGGAATAACACGTCAACGGGATTAGGCAAGAAACGAAAACATATTTGTGACAGTGTGTGTAATCGCCTATAGGTTCACTGCCAAAGGCAATTAAGCAAACTGAACAAATGATTTCGGAACCTTTCCACCCCTCAGTCTCCGGCTGTCGATTCCAATGACGGCCATTTTATTGTGACGGGGGATTTTTCTCTCCTTTATTTTTTATCCTCGTACCGATGTGCTTGGCGGTTGGCAGGTTTTGCTCATTCACGTTATACCTAATCCTCGCTTGTATGGGGATTAAAATCTCCGAACGAAAACTGAGCGGAAAAAAGGGGAAAGGGTTATTTTCTTTTGGGGTTGGTGCGAAGGCCGGGTCTTAAGGGAGTTGGGATCATGTTTTCGTTGCAAAATGCGAAGAAAGGAAAACCTGTCACCTATTGGACGGCGTTTATGTTCCGACTTTGCCACCATGGGAAAAAGCAGCGGGTGGCAGGATGCATTATGTTAACGAAAAAAATAAAATGTCTGGTCGTAGACCTACTTTTCTTCCAAGTGTCAAGGACTTGACATTATACAAAATGTTTGGTTTTCAGTAGTCTCCTTTACATTTCCTTAACATTTTGGTGCAGATTATGTCCCTAAGCAGGAGACTTCGTAACAATTGCCTAATTCCTCCACATGGGAGCAAACTGGTACTTTCAGGGTAAACAAAAATGGTGTTGATTGCGGTTTAAGCAGTCACAAAAACGATTTTATGTGGAGGTTCTATTTAGACATTCTCAGGATTTTTTTCAAACTGTAGGAATAGAAAAAATGACATTGGACATAATGTTGACAATTATCGCTGTTTAATTAACATGGGGAGACAAGTGCGTACGCGGACATGCAGGGTCGAATCGGGAGCAGTCTCAGAATATTATTTGACAATGTACCTTAAAAAAAAAACACTGCAGCAATAGTAAAAGTTCAAAGTCCCAGCGAGGGAATTTGAAACGAAATGGTTCGAGTTCAAGATTTATGACGAAGTGTGACGAGTGCTTTTTTTATTCAAGGGATGTTTCGGGGGCGGAGTACGAAAACTAGCCTGTAAATGAGAACAATTTTATTATTTTATAGCAGAATTCCAAGATTGCTAATAAAAGAGAACATTTGCTGCAGTTGATTACATGACTGTTTTTACAGTTTCTTTCCCATTAAATCATAAATATTTATTATAAATGAATGAAGTTTTACCTAAACGTTAATTACGCTACACAAAATGTTTTGTGAGCCTATGCAAAATTTGTAGAACCCATTTCTGAGCTTTGCCGCAATTTGTTCCCACAATGCTTCATAAAATAAAAATATACGTCAACTTTTCTGAGTAAAATGTGAGCGCTCAGTGCAATAAATTTGATTTCAGCACCTCTTATTTGAACCCAACAGGGCGTGACGTCACGCCGCCTGACCGAGACGACCTCCGCGTTGATATACGATTGGTCCGCAGGCGTGCACGTGATCGAATTCGCGCTGTAACATTTTATAATCCATTGTCTGCTCGTGGCGTCGGACCGATCGATTTTTGGCAAGGACCCAAAGTCGAGGCGTGGTCGCTCTACTCTAATGACGCAAGTTTGTGATTGGTTGTGCCAGGTTGGCGCATGCGTAGTAAGATCACTCACACGAAAAACGCTCTGAACTGTTGATAAGGATTGCTTCAGGCCTACGTTCAAACAGCGAAATACAGTTTTGAAATCGTGAAAAAAAGCTGAATAGAAAGCTACTTTTTTTCTGTGCCAAAACTAAAAGCACGGTAATGGTAGCAGCTTCCTCAAGGCATAATGATATCGGCATCATCATAATGAACCTCAGAACTTAGCCTCGAACCTGCATAACCTCCGAACGCAAATAAAGCCTCAGAGAGCCTCTTGCCACACCTCCTATACCCACATATATCACTTAGCAATGAATCTCTTACATCTACATCTCCAAACCTAAAAATGTCATTCGAACTGAATCTCCTCTAAATACCCAACCTCTGTCGAAGTCTTCGTTGAACCCACATCAAGCCTCAACCCATCGTCAAAAACACCGAACCTCAAAACTTTATAATGAACATATAAATGTATGTCTTATACCATTATCTACACTCTGCAAAATACATGTCATTGAACCTCCTACCAGATATTCAACAGCCATTACGAACCTTCCAAGGAATACCTCACACCTGCATTATGCAACACTTAAAGAACCTCAATCACACCTTCAATCCGTATAACCTCTCAATGAACATCTTATATACTCGAACCTACAACCTGTACAATACATACCACAGTAAACCTTCCACCTCCACCCTGCACAAAAGAACCTCTCCAAGAACCTTGTACCACGTCTCCAACCAGAAAAACGAACCTCTCAATGCACCTCCTACATGTATACCGAAACCACAAACCTACATTCTACACCTCGCAAAGATCCTCCAATACCAAACCTCAAACCCTCATGGCTGCTTAAAGAGAACCTCACTTCAAACTCCTAAACCTCATATACCTCTATGAACTCCTATAACTAACCACCAATCCGCACAATGAGCCTCCTTTACGAAAAAGAAACCTCAAAACCATGTACGCCTAATGCACCTTTCAGTGAACCATTAATCACAACAGAATTGCAAACTGCGCCTGAAGCTGCACCACATATCCATCGTTGATCCCTTCTGTCCCTTTGCGCTTTTCGAATACTGCTACCTACCCTGCCCATTCGGTCCACTTGAAGAATAAAAATACACACCAAAAGAGAAAGGAAATTATGACAAACTGCCAAAACCCTTCGAGTTGTGTCTCGAATCTTTGAGGTCCTCAAGATTGTGATTCCAGGGTTCCCGTTCTGTTTATCATCACGGGCATAATTTAACATGTTTACATGACATTCTCACATTTTAATCCAGATTCTTACCTGTCTTTCAGTACAACCAACCTCAGGCATCCATCATAAACCTGGCTTACCCCAACACTTGAACCCCCCAAAAAGAAGGAAAAAATGATATGAAATTGAGAATTATCGGTGGTTAACCTACTTTCTTGAAAGCCGTATTTTGTTCCGTTGCTGACCCATTTCATTCGGCAATAAGTCTACTCTTGCCAAGACAGAAACAATGGGCCGATATTCCTCTTTTCGCCTCGTAAATTAGCACTGGGCGTATCTGTCAGACATCGGGAGGTTAACCGATAGAAATTAATACATAAATTGTCCGTGTTGTGTATAATTTGGAGGCCTCGCAATGCGAGCGCTGTGACACATCAAGTATTAGCATTAAAGGTATAAGTTGTCCCAAACTGGTGTACTACTTGAGTTTTGTAACATATTCACGTTTTAGAAAGTGTTAGATAAGATTTGAAGGTTTGAAGGGTAAGGGGAGCAGGAAGTGGAAGTTCGCGGTGGCATGTGACAGTGTATTAATTTTTGTGAGTTATGTGTGGTTTTGAGAACCTGTTTTGATTCAACGTGTCGAACATATATGCTCTGTTCGTCGTTCCGAGACCGCTGGATTTCAACAAGTTGTGAGGGTTTTTTGGGGCATCGACACGTGGTGGTTTGAATACTGGAGCTCTTTCGAGAGATTAAGCTTAATAACCAGCAATTTGTTTCTATAAATATGTTAGCAAGAAGAAACTTCTATCGTCTTGTGCGTAATTACAATTGTGTTCCCTCGCAATGTTATATGCGCAGCAACGGTCATGACAAACTTGCCTCTGTAATTGTAACCCGTTGCCAATGATATTCCATGACAAATTCACACAGTAAATGGAAAACACTCGTTGAGAAAATGGATGTTCAATCTGTAAACAAATTCACGAAATGGGGACCGAGGGTTGCTTCGGAAAGTGTCCAAAAGTACCAGGCCAAACAGACATCTAAGGAGTTGCTCTCAATGTTTCATATGAAAACGATTCGAATTAGACAACAACGAAGAAGCCTCGACAGTTTAAAACACAAAAAAACTCAATCACTAGAGGAACTTAATCGGGTATATGACTCCTTTATCGATAAACTTTAAGTCATATGCTCAATGAAAGCGTCTGCAAGCAGCTTGAAATCAAAGCCATAGATCAAAGTCAACTTTGTAAAAGAAAGAGTCGTCGTGGTATTTTCTTCTCCCAATGTTTTGATAGGGCTTTTAAACACCTCTTATTGTGAGTGAAAGCCCCACTTACCGTCTGAAATCCTTCCAGGATTTTTGTTTGCACTGAAATATTCGGTTCCCATGGATATTGTCCGTACGCTTTCAAACCCGGTCTTACTTGCTTTTTGTGGGTGAGATCTTTGGGGTTTGTTGGTCTGTCACGGGCCGGGTGAGTTAGTCTTAGGTTTCATCCGTTGACGGAACCGATATTCCCGATTGTTGATGGTGATTGTTTAGGGTGTTTATCCGAGCACAATCGAGGGGCCGGTCGTGGGCGGAAAGCTACACGACAGACGAGGCCTCGGGTTTCCGGGTGGGGTCGTCGGGAGGTCAAATTTGAAGGGATATGGCTGAAATCAGAGCGAGGCATTCGCGTGGTGTGCCTCACTCCCTTAAACGTAAGATGTCTTACTTAACGACCAATATGACCAACAAAACGAAAGTATGGAACCTTACCAAATCGTCTGCTAAAAAACACACCTCCGCCAAGAACCTTAACAAAACAACAATAGAGATTTTCTTAAGGACGATTTCAAATATGCTCAATAACCATAATTGACCAAAACAAATAGAGCATTTACAGTACATGTATACACCAAAGGAGGAAAGCAATTGTAAGGAGGTGTGAAAGGTCTGGCAAATTCTTGAAAGATGATGAGAATAGAATGTTGTCATCATTCCCAGATGTACGTGCATCACATCTGAATGATTGGAGGTTTTAGTTCGTATTCTCTACAGGAAGTATCTCGCTGAATCATTGTTTATTTAACACAGCGCAAATGTGTTCAACTTTTTTTTTAAAGATCGAGGTAAAATCCAGTTGCGACGATTTAGGTAAAGAAAAACTTCAAAACTGTTCGACAAATTCAGTCATGGTGGGAGCCTCGTGAATGATACATCCAATCCCAATACTCGAGGTAAACTAAAGAGCCAAACAAGTCGCTTGAAGTTGAGGTACGTTGCGGACGTTAGACAACACGCAAAAAGCAACGAAATAGTCATGCATGTAGACGATATAGACCAGGTATAAAGGACACTTCAAAACTGTTCGACAGTCTCAGTCATGCGATCCTCGTGATACGTCCAATCCCAACTCTCGACGCTAACGTAACAACCAAATCACTTGAATTTGAGGTACATTGCGGACGTAAGACATCACAAAAAGCAACAAGATAGTCAGCATGCAGACGATCTAGATCAGCTAAGGAAAACTTCAAAACTGTTCGACAGTCTCAGTAATGCTTTCCTCGTGATACGTCCAATCCCACGAAGCTAACGTAACAATTTTCGCTTGCATTTGAGGTACATTGCGGACGTAAGACAACACACAAAGAAACGAGATAGTCATGTAGACGAGATAGACCCCAAAGGTGTGTATAATTAAACTTCTGGAGTAGTTTTTAAAAGAAGTCTGCATTAACTATAGCATTCTGGAAAAATTAATGTGAGATTTCTTGTTCTGACTTTTTACCACGCAGGGGAGGGGATACAATTATGTTAAACGTTGTAAGAGGTTCGAACTACACATAACATGATTATGTTGACATGACAATAAATATAGCAGTGAAATTATTTCTCATCTGGATCTCTTGGAGGCAGCTGCGGCACCGGGGGCTGGGCATCAGACTAAACACTGCGCACCCTGCGGCGCAAGCTGACACCTCATCTCCCGCACTTGCAGGGGTTCAATTCCACACGTGACACCGGGCGACAAATGTTCACCTTGCCCCCGCAATACAGCCCCAGACCGCGACTGGGATTTCTTTGTTTTAAATCGAATTAACGTGAAGGGGAAATGGAATTTTTATACCCTTGTATACAGGGTACACAAAAAGCAACATTTGGTTTGCTCTACCGGGTTGTTTTCAAACTCGAGCGCGCGGATCAAAGGATCACCGACATTGTTGCATGATAATTAATTGTAGACTAGATTAGTTGCACTTGTTGCACTTTGTAAACTATGGGCTATAAATAATCCTCAAATTAACCACAAAGGTAAACTGATGAGGTGAACTGTTTCTTGTGTAGTCAACATTATAGTTAAAACAAAGATATCGATTGGTGCAGGATTTGGGCTTAGGGTACAAGGACGGATCGAGGAGCATTTTTTGGGGGGAGGGGGGGGGGTCAAGAAGGCTCAAACTAATATTAAAACTAAAAAGGTAGGGGATGACTTACGAGGGAGCCTACGCTTCGCTTAAATTTATTTCTTAAAAAAAGTTTAAGGCAAAAGATGTCTTGGTAAGTTGGTGACAATGTTACTTAGGGTATCGATATGTTGTGTAGAAATTCCAAAGTCCAAAACTCAGCTCAAGTCAAGTTCTGTGTTGAAACTTACACTGGCCTTAACAATGTTCGATAAATAGTTTTGTTTTCTCATAAATGTCAGTCTAGTAAAAAAAAATAGGTTTGACATTTTCTCACTTTGACAGTGAAATCGAACACTTTTTGGGGCTTAATTTGGGGAAGGCCCCCGAAACAGTTGGCAGTTAATACTGTGTATTGAAAAATGCTGGACCCAAAGAGCAACTCTGACTGACCGAATTACTGACAAACTGACAGGCTGACTGACCGACAAGCTGATTCCTTTTGGTATATAAATTATTTAAAGAGGCAAGCCTATGCCGCACTACGAACCATGTAAACTTTTTTTCAGTCCAAAGAACGCAAATTAATGGGATGTTTCGCATAGAAGTACAGGCGTTCTTGATTAAGTGACGAATTCACTTTGCACTTTTTCTATAGCGTGAGAAACCACGCGCGAGACTTACGGAATGATGATTAAAAATCCTAATTGATCTTAAGGAATTGATGAGTTCCCACGAAGCAACCTATCTCTGCAGCTGTGAAGCTCACTCAAAAATCGCACGTGCGGGTGAATGCGAGGCTTTATTACAACTACAGCTGTTTTTGATGTGTTGCGACATGTCATGTCCGTAAGGCAGTGCGCAGCGTGCGAACTTCGCACGGTTTATCCGCCTGTGTTTGCAAACGCATATGCTACTATGCCCATCATACATGTACATTTGTATGAATGTATCAAAGGGAGAGTTGTGGTGTCTTGCCATATTTAGGGGAGCGCACTTTTTACTCCATGTAGCTCTGGTTTGATGCCTAATGAACGCAATGACTATTTTTACGGAAGCTGTAACGCTTTATTTTCCTCCAGCGGCTGTAGTTACGGGATTGCAAGATTGCAACGCATAAAGTATAAAGTGAAAAACATTCGGAGATGTTGAACCAGAAATTCAGGCCTGTGTCCACGGCAGCCCACTCCAAAATATGGACCGCCCCTAGATCGGCCCAACAACCGCTACTACCTTTTATAGCCGGGTCCGGGGGCACGAGTGCGGCCTATCCACGCGCTCATCTCACGGGGTCACCGGACGGCGTGGCGTGTGCCTGCTGGCCCAGCGGGCGATTGCGTTCCGCGGCACGGTGTGGTAATTGGTGTCGCGCGCCGCTCGGTGTCATTTTACACACGGGGCACGAGACGAAACACCCCCGGATTACGGCCTTATCTCCCGTTTAGATCTGGGGATGTGTTATCGGGTCATCTATAAACCCCAGGAATTTGATCACTCGCTGAAGTTAAAAGGACTTGTTTTCTTATCTGTGTTACCGGGATTACGAACGAAAAAAAGCAACAGTTATGCTAGTATAATCCGTGGAAATATACAAACTTGGCAATCGGTATTGGCTGCCAAAATCGTAGTAACAAATCAATCCTAACACAAGCCATCTTTACAGCCCTACTGCGCATGGGCAGAACA
The DNA here is from genome assembly GCA_029964075.1 of Patiria pectinifera. NCBI lineage: Eukaryota > Metazoa > Echinodermata > Asteroidea > Valvatida > Asterinidae > Patiria > Patiria pectinifera. Next base: position 12,737,348 of record CM057132.1, on the reverse strand, counting down.
AGATTTGAGGATTTTGTATTCGGGAAAAACACAGCACGTCACAGCAGATATACTATGTTTACAAGTCTATGAAATGGAAACCGATTATGTAATCTGCCACTTCTCATGCATTAAAAAAAAAAGAGATCGACCATCTTGTGGAGACATAAGTTGAAGTATAAAATACTGCAAAACTTGGTAGCCCACAGTTTTTGGAAGTTTGGACTTAAAATCATATCACTCAAGAACAAGATTCTTTTCTTAATTTCGTTGGTACCCTGCATGTTTATATTTCTTGCATGCATACAGCGCATTGTTTACCACAAAAGGAAAGTACTCAAATGTAATTGTGCACATGCGCAATAGGAATACCGAAATGGTCTTTTATAATCTGAATTATGTTTAGAACAGCAAAATGACAGAAGTCATAATCCACAACTGAATTGTATAGGACATCCTCAGGACATCCTTCACCTTCAAAAATGGATGTCCAGTCGGTCAAGAAAAAGAAATGGAGAATGATAAGTCTGTCTGTGTATATAGGCCTTTGCAAATGTATATGCCAAGGCCACCATGCCAAAGAAATATCTGACAAACAAGTTAATCCGGCCCCCCGGGTTAGCAAAGGTTAGTTCTATTGGGTTGCGGTGTAGGTTGACCGCGGATGGTAAAGTGAATTACTGGAAGAGTAAAGGACAAACACGCGATGCTAGGGAGTTCCGACCTCGACAGGCTGCAAAAAAGAAGACAAGATAAGGCTAAAAACGCTTGTACCAGAATGCACATCACGGTTCTTCAATTGATTCAAAATGGCTCAAAAGTGCGTGAAATAAGCTGTAGTGATAACGCAATGGAAGTTTGGCTTCATTGCCTACACATGTACCATGAAAGTACATGAAACAGTCTGGCGCCAGCCTACTGCACATGCATACCTCCTACATCACATAATACATGAAAGCTTCTCCTATATAGATCAGTGTAAATCGCAAGTGACACTGGCACTGAGATAGGTAGCCAGTCTAATTCACAAGTGACAGTCAGTATAATAAGTGAGATAGGTAACCAGTCTAATTCACAAGTGACAGTCAGTCAGTGAGATAGGTAACCAGTCTAATTCACAAGTGACAGTCAGTATAATAAGTGAGATAGGTAACCAGTCTAATTCACAAGAGGCAGTCAGTCAGTGAGATAGGTAACCAGTCTAATTCACAAGTGACAGTCAGTATAATAAGTGAGATAGGTAACCAGTCTAATTCACAAGTGGCAGTCAGTCAGTGAGATAGGTAACCAGTCTAATTCACAAGTGACAGTCAGTCAGTGAGATAGGTAACCAGTCTAATTCACAAGTGACAGTCAGTATAATAAGTGAGATAGGTAACCAGTCTAATTCACAAGTGACAGTCAGTCAGTGAGATAGGTATCCAGTCTAATTCACAAGGGACTGTCAGTCAGTGAGATAGGTAACCAGTCTAATTCACAAGTGACAGTCAGTCAGTGAGATAGGTAACCAGTGTAATTCACAAGTGACAGTCAGTATAATAAGTGAGATAGGTAACCAGTCTAATTCACAAGTGACAGTCAGTCAGTGAGATAGGTATCCAGTCTAATTCACAAGTGACGGTCAGGCATTGAGATAGGTAGCCAGTCTAATTCACAAGGGACTGTCAGTCAGTGAGATAGGTAACTAATCTTAAAAATGCGACGCCCAAAATGCGACGCCGAACACCATACTTTAGATTTATACCTAGATTTATAGCGATTCGTGAGAAATACCACGTGACTAAAAAAAAAACCATTACTGTACACATTTTGCCTCCTTTTACAAACTTTTCATAAACATCTTTCCACATTGCAACAAATAATTCTTGTTAAGACTTAGTATTCAATTTATTTCGTTTGCTTTTTTTGAAAATTAAAATTTGGTACTTATATTTATGGGAAACCTAGGGGGCGTATTTCGGTCAATTTTCTGGGGGGGGGGAACAGACAGACCGACACCAGAGGGACTTGTAGAAGCTCCGTTGCCATAGCTTAAAAAGGTAAGTGACTGGTTCCCATCTCAAATTGGTCACCAGCGAAAATGTTATTGGTTGTATACAGAAGTTTCCAACTGGTTGCTGTTGAGCAATAATTACCACTTAGCACCATAATTGGACTACAAGTTTGGGCAAGTTGTAATCGAAAGCATTATAATAGAAAAACTTTGACACGGTTCAACAATGTTTGAGAAGTAAGTCCAGCCAAGGTTCCCATGTTATGTCGTGTCGCAATGACAGCTAATGGAACGGAAAGGGGTGCAAAAATCCAAATAAGTCAGTGTTTGGAATTTGATGTCGGCATTGTGTACGGTATACGGAGGCATTGTCAGCGGTTATGAATGACGGACGAGCGAAGCTTTTGCTCCCGCGAAGCTGGCCGGGAACACTCGCTCATGATCGATCCCGTGGGAAAGCCAAAAAATGATTACTACAAATCACTGACTAGAGGGTAATCGGTCATGACGGGTACAGTCAGAAAGACCCGTGTGAAAAAAGGGAAGAACAGAAAAAAAGGAAAAAGAACTAGAGTTACGTATGTATAAAGCCGGGTCACGATAAGGGCACAATGATTGTGAATGTTAACAAAGTCAAGAAGTCGAGTCATATACTGATCATTGGGGTGAACTCAAGATCATATTGTTCCTTCAATCATGTTTTAGATTATTGTGGTACAATACTACAGCGCCATTTTGTATTTACCAAAACTTACCCGAACGAACTCCCTTTTTTTATGCAAATCTGTCCATAACCTTTAGAGTTATCTTATTAACAGACAAACAATCAACTAACCAACCAACCAACAAAATCCGATGAAAACATAGCCTCATTGGCGGAGGTAATAAATTAATTTGCCTTTCTGTACATAAGAAGGGAACAAAATCTGCCTGTAATTCCAATAGTGTCCTGCGAATGGACCCAAGTTCGCCGGCTCTTTTCTGTTACAATTAATAAAACCACAGAACAGCACAGTGCACATAATGTTACCACTCTTTAAAATACCGAATTCCATGGCGATTAATAACGACACACCGAAAACCCGAAACTATGAAATATCGGATCTTTATGACATCATGTGCGAGTAACTGAGAAAAAAACATTGACATATAGTGGTATATCATTTCATGCGCGAACGTTTTAATACAGTGCGCACTCGTTCATACAAAATGCCAGTGTCATGTCGGTTTCAAACAATGACTTCTAACAGTAATGTTGTAAAATCTCGCAATCGGGCGCACATCATTCGGTATCCGACAGTTTACAGTGCTCACTCGTTCCTGTACAAAATGCTACCCTGCTAATGTCGGCTTTGCTACAATGACTGGCAACACTCATGTTGAAAAATCTCGCGTTTGAGCGCACATGATTTCGTACTCGATAGTTTACAGTGCGCATTCGTTCGTACCAAATGCTACCCTGCTAAATGTCCTGTTTTCTACAATGACCCCACAAAACTAATGTTGAAAAATCTCGCATTTGAGCGCACATGATTTCGTACTCGATAGTTTACAGTGCGCATTCGTTCGTACCAAATGCTACCCTGCTAAATTTCCGGTTTGCTACAATGACCCCACAAAACTAATGTTGAAAAATCTCGCATTTGAGTGCACATGATTTCGTACCCAATAGTTTACAGTGCGCATTCGTTCGTACCAAATGCTACCCTGCTGATGTAAGTTTCCAACGCTGAATTTGTAAAACTTTTTTTGAAAGTGTTGGTGTTGAAGCAGATAATACGACAGACAAGAAAATCCCCTAGTAAGGGGTTGTTTAGACTGTCCCCTCGATCGTCTGCCCGCCAGGGGGCCCATCAGATGAAGGATTTGATCCATACAAAGTCACTTTGCCGTGTGAAAGGCCCCGTGGTGTGCGACTGCAGTCAACTCCAGTCAACTCCGGTTGTTGTTGTTGCGCGACACCTCGCCCATTATGATGTCACACAGTGTGAGGTTCATTGTGTGAGGTTCATTGGAGGTTACACTACGGAGGCGTCCGAGCGTGTCATTGGCTGGACTGGTACCTCCCAATGCCCTCTTAACGAGGAGTCACTGTCAACAGCATGCACCAGGGTAGGCTAAACAATTCCCCACGATATTGTCAGTACAACCAAAAGAAATACTCACAAAAATGGTGAAGAATCCTTTAAAAAAAAATTCTGGATCTATACCCAGATCCGGATCGCTTCAAAAATCTAATCGAATTGGACTTGCACCAAGGACCACCCCTAATTTTTTTTAATGCAAATCCGTCCATAACTTTTTAAGTTATCTTGTTAACAGACAAACCAACCAACAAACAAACTAACCAAATCCGATGAAAACATAACCTCCTTTGCGGAGGTAATAATTTTCTGGAGTACTGAACCGAACGGTTCGGGAGCTACAAGCAGCATCGTTGTAGAGTGTGTATCAAAAATGCAACATGTTAACAGACAAACCAATCAACAACCTAACCAAATCCAGTGAAAACATAACCTCCTTGGCGGAGGTAATAATTATCTGGAGCAACTGAACCTAACTCAACCGAACTTAACCGAACGGTTCCGGAGCAAGCAGCATCGTTGTAAAGTGTGTATCAAAAATGCAAACAAAATGCAACGGAATGGCAGACGTGGAATGAGCAACCAACATAAATAATATAGGTATGGTTTGAAAGATACGCCTTTTAACTTTAAAATGAGACATCAATCGTCCAAATCCGATAATTTTTGACAGAGTTATGAGTGATTTTCCAAGAGAGGTCAAATTGACCATGGGACCAAGTTTTCAATTTTAGGCATTGGGACAAAGGTAGCCTAATTGCCTCTGTGTGGATATTTGCCTTGCCTAATTAATATGTTTTGCGACACACTCTCTTGCTATCACCTTATGCTAAAAAAATGTTTAGCATGTAAACATGTTTACAAACTAATAGCAGAAAGTGTTTAGAATTGTGTTTACTCGCTATAAACACATTTTTGTAGGCCAGGCAATTATCCACACCTAAAATTGATAATTGGTCCCATGGTCAATTTGACCTCTCTTGGAAAATTACTCATAGCTCTGTCAAAATGCATCAGATTTTGACATTTGATGTCTCATTTTAAAGTGGAAAGGCGTATCTTTCAAACCATACCTATATTATCTATGTTGGTTATACATTCTACGTCTGACATTCCGTTGTATTCTTTTGCATTTTTTTCTGATACACACTGTATTACAGCCGTCGGATAAACACATCTCCAATGTTCCCCCATGATTATTCAGCTCTTGCGATACAAATTCGTACTATTCCCACGCTCAACAAAACAACTTCGGCTCCATTTATACTATACCCATCCAGTCACAATATAATGCTGCCAATTTTCGTTAATGACACGTCAAATTTACCACAGATCGACATCTGGTACTAAAACGACCCTAGGGCGTTTCTGCACGGCTGCCCTTCAAAACTTCACTCAAGAGTACAACAATCATTTCATATTTTCCGGTTACAATACGTCATAAATCACAGCCATGGACAAGGACTAAGACCTCATAAGCACTTTTAATACTCTTTTATGACCGTTAAGAATATTCTTAATTAAATCTAATTTTTCAAATTATTATCTAAAGACTTCGCGTCCTTGGACCGCAACGCGCTAACTACCTTCAATCTCGAAACGATCTCCTAAAATGCTACTTTATAGTTTTTTTCATAGGCAGAACTAAAAAGAATCCAATTTCTATGTGACCTTTTCGTGCCAATGCAAGTTCACCTAACTGACAAGCATCTATAGATTTAAACCGAAAGTTGGGGAGAAATGAAAAAAAAAATCGGTTTTTGCAGCTGCGGAGCACTAAACTCTAACAAATACTATAACTGTAAACACCGCTGTCAATGCACTTCCGAGGACTAAACATGCAAGCAAGCATAAGAAACTGTTTTCAAGCATGAAATTCAGGTTGCCAAAAAAACAAAAACGAAAGTAGTGCGAAAATGTTATGTTCAAGGTCAACAGAAAACAGTTTTGTATTAAAAAATGGAAAAAAAAACTTTCCCACCAGGACCAGTTTATCGAGCTGTGCGTGCTAGACACACAATAATTATTGTGTTTAGCATAGAATTACGTTAGCTTACCAAAACGAAACCAAGACAACCCGCCAAAAAGTCATATGATCCATATTGGGTTTAAATTAGTTTTTAGTTCATAGTTGCTTAGTACATGTCAAGGGAATAAATGCGTGCTTGGGCGGTTTCAAACACTCTGTTTAAGACCGGCTGGAGTCTGGAATGCTGATAATTATACCCGAGTCATAAAATCCAAACTTTTCGGTCCAAAAGTCAATTCAAGCAAAACATTTACAAAGTTCAAACGATTTTGTTGAACAATTTCACCCTATTTTTTTTTAAAACCACACCTCTAGCTATATATTTGAGTGTCCAGCTCGCGAATAGGTCGTAAACAACTCATTTTATGGGGATTGGCGCGCGCGTTGCGCGTACTGCACGATGTCGCACAGAATGCAGCTGTGGCGGTGCGCTGTGAATTTAGGACTACGAAATACTGACTTATTGGTACTATGAGGATTGTGAACGTTCGCCCAACGTTAAAAGGCACTTAATTTCATTAGAGTCCAAATTTTACTTTTTAGACCAGCAAGCCGGTCTTATCACTCCGTTTAAGACTCTTTTATGAGATGGTGTGGCGTGTGGTTCTATGTGGGACTCAACGTTTCGGGCAGTATGATCTGCCCATGATCATTATCGCCTTACGCATATTTTGTTGTAAGACTTTTTTGTTTCAAATTGGTGGCTTTCCAAAAAATATATGTGGAGAATTCATTCATTAAATGCTCAAAATGCTCGAGTGTATACTTATACATAACAACATGCTTAAGAGCCAAAGGATTTTCCAATCGGAAAGTAAAACAGCTCACGATTCTTAACGACATAATTGATGTTAAACAATCATACCTCGAAATCAAGCAGGTAAATAGGGGAACCAAACAATGCAGATGGACCAAATGCAAACAAGCTGAGATGGTGAATGCGATCATGCAAACAGACCCAAGCAAAGTTTGCGAAATGAAACACCAACTTCATGACAAAAATCTGTCCTCAAAATCTGGGCTCTGGTTCCTCAAATCGCAGCTACTACCAACACAGCTTTTTTTACCCCAAAAGCAAGCAGGGACTAGGTCTGGGCTTACTTTTTTTGACCTTGCGTCGGCCGTGACCAACCCCAACAATGACCGTATTAGTTACGCTCCATTCCCCCGTCGCTTGGGATCCTGCCGCCCCGCCAGTTCCTTCCGCGTCCGCCTATTTAAGCCGTTAATCGCATTATAATTGGGATGTAACCACACGTGTTCAACTTGTTAGTGGTTGTTCATGCTGGATAGAGCAATCTCGTCCCCATGGCGTCGAGCAGTACGCTACCATGCTATCTCACCCTGGGACTGCATCATTTGCATATCCAAAAATCTTGGATGTTATAATTAGTTGCAGAATTAGAATAGTCAGGTGCCTTATTAACATTACGAGTCAAACGCTTGTTTCTGAATGTAGGGTCTAGGGTACAGACTAAAACAATTTGTCGTCGCCTTGGATTGGAAACGTAAATGATTTTTATTTTCAATTTTTTTTCAAATTTTGAAATGCTACCCCAATCATCTAACATGACAGTGTTACACTAAATAATGATAACCCATAATAATAACTGATAATGGGCCACATAGGAAGACATTCCCATGGACTTGTGCACACATTTTCTCCAACTTTAATTACTAACCCCAATTTAACATTATCCTACACGCATGAATTTTGGCGTTTTTACTAATTAGACCACGAGCAATCGATCTCGCCTATTTGCGACATTAAATTTGGGGCTGAAGCATGAGGGAGACATTAACATGTCTCCCTAATTCCACATGTCTCCCAAAGGTATAACTTTAATATGACGCTGAAGTCTCCAAAAGGCCCCTTGTGTTGTATTGGAAAGGGAATTGATTCTAAGCCATAGACAGAATAATTAACAATGAACGCAATACACGTTGCAAAAAAATTCACCAGATACAGACCATGTGCCCTGTGACGTCATTTCGACAATCAACCGCCGGGCAACTTGGCCAAACATTTAAGCATCTTATGCATTTCATTTGGCACATACCAAACAATACATGTTAAGTACAATCTGCCTTTACGTTACTTTACACAATTTAATAATAATAAATTCTGTCAAAATACCAATAAATAATATGGAAACATTTGATCACGGCAACCTGACCTGCCTGTTGTTTTTCTGCACCAAATGCTCATTGCACATGCGCGGTATTACTGGATAAGTGGTGCTATAGTCTCGACTAGTCGCGACTATTGAAATTCACTAGTCGCCCAGGCCTATAAAATTGTTAACACAGTTCAAACCATGGAGGAAGGAACACAAACATTCACATTTCACTGATAATCATGCAGTGCAGTGAATGCCGAAATCTGGTATCACGTAACCTTAACATCCAATTTTGTCGGCGAAATGGCCAACACGATACAAACTCATTACTTGCTACTGCGGGAGCGAATCAAACTACAGGACGCAAGTTTACATCCAGGGCCTGCTACAGTGTCCACTCCCAGCAAACCCTGGGGGCGAGGTTGGGGGAAAGCGCATTCGGACAAATTTACACATTGCCGTAGATTGAGGCACAATAGTCTCCCGCCGTGCCGTCAACAATATCGGTAAACGAACTCCGATGAAAAAAAATCCAAAATGCTGACAAATGGGAGAAATAAAAGTCGGTTCACGCGACGTGAGATCGTACAGGTGGGTAGAATCTGTAGCCGAGCGTGGTAATTCATTATAAACGCATTGTCAACTGTCAAAATATTTTCGTTGTTACATTGTGCAAGCTGCCAGGAAAACTTACCGTCAAATTTCTTTTGTGGAAAGAAAAATCACCAAGTGGTTTATATTTCCATATTAAAGCCTTCGCATCTAGTTTTTCGGCCGGTTTTCATAATTAATTTCTTTCTTTGCCATTTTTATGAGTCACCGACTTTCTATGGACGGAAATGTTTAATATTTTCTATTTAATGAAGCTTAATCCTTGCGTGGCGATGCGCGAAATTGAGGAGTTTTATTTTTTATTTTCTTTCCCAGCCAAAATCTCATTAATTCCAGTCTACTTCAAGCCAGACGGGAAATGGCCAAGATATTTTGTAACCATGACGTGTCAGTGAACTAAGAGACAAAACACTGTCTGCGGGTCTGACCGTACCATAATATTCGGCAAACTTGTACGGTGACCGAGAGCATCATTTCGGCCGAAGTTCGGTACTCCTATTCTATCACGAAAATCACAATCTTGGCAGTTTTTAGATCGGACCTGTATTCGTAAACGAATATATTTCTGTTCGTACTCGAGCTCATCCTCATGCAAAGGCACCATAGGGACCATTTGAAATGGTACGCGTACGGGATATAGTCCGAGTATCATCCGTTATCGACGGAGCCCAGTCTCCTGTATAACGTCTGTTTTATCTAAGCATGCAGATGCAACACGCGCCTCAGCCAAACGGAGTCAACTTTACTAAATAGTGACGTCATTTCATGATTAACCAGCGAATCTGCTCACATTATCACAGACCATGCATACGGGATAAGCGTACGGGGAAAAAGTTGGTGTTTCAAGACTACTTTTTAGGGTGAACATATTGGGAGGGAAAATTCACCGTAAGGACATCGGTTCATCCCCAAAATTTAATAGACAGTGAGAGAAGTAAATCAGCTCCAGTTTAATGTGCGTTTTGATCCCTTTGTCTATTTTGCCCGCATTCCAAGCCTGAGTTTCTGGTAAGCAGCCAAAAAGTTGCCGTAAGTGAAGTTGTCGTATACATGTATACACACCTACTTGACACGTGGTACAATCAAAATTACGATCCACGCCGCCAAAATATGAAATATTGCACTCACAAGTCACCTAATTTCTGGGTATCGAGTTTCGAATTCTGAAACCCAATCAGGGTTTATAGGTCCTAAGAACCCTAAACAATAAACCATTGATATTTATTTTCCTATAGCGCCTCTGTTTATATACCATAGCACACTATTTCGCCCTGTCATTCGCGGGGCGCAGATAAATAATTTCACGGGTGTTAAATTAATGTTCCCGCGTCATAAGTTTGATTTCTTTTTGCCTACGTGACAGCGGCCGTTGCGATTTCCACCTGTAAAATAACTATCAACAAGAGTCGTTACAGGAGGCCGTGCTGGGTGTAAGTGTTGTGATCGTAAATCTATTATTTCCGGGTTTGGTATCGATAACATATCGATACGAACTTGGCAGAACTAATGGACAGGCGTACACAGTGATTAGAACCGGTAACTCGGTTAAATGATCTATCTTACTGGTGTGGTACCCCCCCCCCCCGTCGCTCCGGTTCGCATCCAGTCTGATGCACTTTGTGGATCGGGTCATTTATGGTCAGACAACTTGCCATCTCGCACCGCCTTGCCAATGCGGCCTCTTTATCTGTTGCATCTAGCCCATATAAAGCTGGTACGTCATTTCCTGAGTCCAAGTGGCGGCCATTTAAAAAAAAAAGCTGGCGGCCATCTTGAAAATAGCCCGGTCAGGCGGCCATTTTGGAGGGGAAAAAGGGTCTCCTCCTTCCTTTTTTTTTTAAAAAGCAGGACGCTAAACATGTTTTTTTTTTATTTGGCCTATAAGCCCACGATCACTTTTCGAAATATCTCAAAGAACAGGAAGACAAATTGCATTATGTTTTACCAATCAGAGAGAAGGTTTTCCCTCGGAGTTTTACGACTTAAGGCCCAATATAACGGGTCTTTCATTGGCTGTAAGCAATACTCATTTATCATAATAACAAGTCCATTTTGCGTATACTGTCTTTGAGTTTGAGTATTGTTGATTTTAAAATCGTTGAAACAAACAAAAAGAAATCCTTAGTTTGAAACTTACTTCTCAAACCAAAACCGAAGATTTCGATTCAAGCGCATGGAAAATGACAGCACGCGTCAGTATAGGTTATTAACGGTTATCTTCACATGTGGATCGCTCGGCCGCGTGAGCTTACTGCGACCTTGCAGTTGGTGAACCGGTGCGGCATTGGATTAACTCATGACAATGGGGGGATAAATAAAAAGAAATATTATATCATACTTCAATTTCTGATCTGTGAAATGAGTTTTGATTTGGGGACTGACTTTAGTCACGTAGGCCAATTTGTGGGGGAGTTTTTGGGCTTTGTAAGTCGGCAAATTGTGATTTCTATGGTAATGGCGCGCAGGTATAAACCTGTTTCGATTTTCAATCCGAACTACTATACCGCAACTAGTTCTTTGAGAATACGGTGCTGCTTGCGCTTATAATTTGCGAAGAAGTTTGAACTGTCTGATTTAATGATTTGAATGAGTGACTGGGTGACTGATTATTGATCGATTTATCTGTCGATTGATAAATCAATCAACCGAGTGATCACCAGATCAGTCGGTCAATTATATATCAATCAGTCAATTGCTCATTCATCAATCGTCTATCAATCAGTCAATTATCGATTAATTGGTTAACTCATAAATCCATGATCTATCAAATTGATTGATAGATTGATCTATCAATTAACCAACCGATTGATACGTGTATGGACATCCAATCAATCTATCAATTAATTTTATAACCATGATCAACTGATTGGTTGATCAATCGATCGATCACTTAATCGATCGATCTGTCAATCAATCATTCAATCGATTGATCAACCAATAAATCGATAGATCAATTCGTCAGCCAAACAATCAATCAATCAACAATCTATCAATCGATAATCAATCAATCGATGGATCAATTGACTTTCTGACTGATAGAATTACTGATTGTTGATTAATAGATCGATTAATTTAGTAATCGATTGAGCAAGCCATAAACTCAATCAATACTGGGTCTGCCGGGAATCGAACCTAGGTCTGGTGCAAGATGGGAATGCAACAGCAGTACCAACCCGGCCATCCAAGAAAAAAATGTTACTGGCCACACAAAGTGCGCCAACCGGGAGGTAAATCACATCGACAAACTTTGTAAACCCCGAGCCAATTCTGAAATTGGGAATTACCAATGGCCTAATTGGTACAGGGAACTGAATTTGCGACACACTGCGCGGTGGTAAATAAGCAAGGCTATCTGGTTCCCCTCATGGGAAGTCGCGTGGGCCTTCGAAAGCAAATGTTGTTGGTTTACAATTTTGAAACAATTTTCAGTTTAATTTTATGGTAAAGAATCGTTGAATAAAGAATTTCCCGTAACACCACATTGGCGTGTCTCTTTTACGAGGTTCATGTGGTTCTGAGAAGAAAGGGTAACTGACTGTTCTCGGAACCTCACACAAGAGAACCACCAGTGAAACCGCAAAACCCTTAACCCGACACAGTTTTGCCTTACGTACTACGTGTAAAAAAACATGTCCTACATTTTGATCCTAAATAATGGAATACGTTTCTACCAACTAGGGCCTATAACTTTGAAATAAAACATTCAAAAATTTGGAAATTGTAATTTATCACGAGTCTTAAAATTTGGAATGAGGTGTCACGTGTCAGACAATAACGCAGTATACCTTGTTTCAAAACACTTGTTATGCATTTTGGGGAAAAAATATGCTTTTCAGGTATGACTTTATTATGTACTCATGATGGCAAACTGAGGTTAACCATTTTATTGCAAGTTTTGCACTCCAGCTTTTCATTATGTTTGAAAAATTGGCACTGCTGGCCTCCCTTTCGATTCAAGATGGCCGACTCAAAACTAACGCCAGGGAAAACGACATTCGTCATTTCGTGGTAAAAATTCACCGCAATACCACACAGCACCCACCACCACCTGTGTATGGTGCCGTAAGTGGGTCAGAAACGCCCTCCACGAAGCCCTCGCGGTGACCCCTCACGTGGCCCGCCACGGTTCCCGTAAACAACAATTTGTATTTTAATTTATCGCATTTTCTCTCTTTTCTCCGGCTAATTTATCGCATTATCCGCGCCAGGGTGTGGTTGCCTGGGCAACGGGGCCGCGGGCTGGCAGTAATGGCGGGCGTTTCATATTGTGCTCAATCCAGGAGCTTTCGGTATTGTGATATTGTACATTGTGCAAACACGAAACCCAGAGTGGTGCACCGTCGGATTTCGTCAGTTGAACTTTCTGGAGAGTTCGCTGGAGATTATGAAATAATGTTCTGTCGATTTCGGATCCATTATTGCTGGTTCTTTTCAAAAATACTACCTCCCACATAATCACGGTGGGGTCTTGTCTGGACAAAACGGTTACGCGTGTGACGTCAAAGCTATTCACACAACACGTGAAGGGAGAGAATGGCGATGAATTTTGTTTTCTGAGCTGACAAACTTAGGCTTGCAGTTTGAACTTGAAGAGTGTGAGTTGAAGGTCGTGGGTTCGCGTCCCACCCGAGTAGACTTGGGAATTGTTTTTGGCAACTCCAGCACAGCACCGATTTTACGGTTAATTTATGAAGTTACGTCGGTATAAAGGGCAGAAAGCAATATTGTTTGGATTTTACAAAGTGGTCTAGGCCTAACCAAATCAGGCTCCGGTATATACCAATTCAGGCATTGAAGGGCCTTCAATGGCGAAAGCATTGTGCTAGCTATTGTTCAGAAAATCAGCAAAGGGCAGTTGCTTTGTACAATATTGAAGGGGATTCTCCATTAAGGGGGGCCTCGTGAGTACCAGTGTTAATGACGATGTGTCTGGATTGGTCTACAGACCATGTCACCTGTGACATCATGCCTGTCGATTACCAACAAAATCTTCAAACTGAAAAAAGGCACTAGGCCTACTAGGCCTAGTGCATTTTTTTTCTTCATACGTTGGGTCTGCGTAAGTTCAAAACTTACACAGACGTAGCTTATACTGCCCGTTATTTCTACCGCCCTCCAAACGGTGCGGCCCTGTACTGGCCCTACACATTCTGACGCGCTTCGCCACACGCGCTGCACCTCTGTGACACAAATTTCATGAAATTGGCTCCTAGCTAAGCCACAAGTGGCAGTCAGTCAGTGAGCGGTACAAAGAATGAATCAATCAATCAAATCTTTAATTTTCCCAACGCATACAAGTACATAATAATATTACTTAACATTTGAATTATTGTGTATGGCTGGATGGAGGTCTCCAAAAAGCATAAGCTTGTCGAGTGGAGACCCCCACTGTAATAAAGAAGACTCTGGGTTGGCCCTCTGTGACCAGTAATGACGATATCCAAGACGCAATAATTGTAACAATTATGACAGCAGAATTTCCAGCCGAAAAAAGTGCGCGTGCTTGAGCAATAACATCAACAACGACCGTCCGGTTAAACGCGGTCATACTCGTGGCTAAACACGTTCATAACATCTTCAGCTTAACCCGTCCTTGTTAGTGGATTACCCATCTCACCTTACAGACTTTTATTCAATGAATTCAGTCTCTTCATTGTGAGAAGTTTGCAATGACGATAACTTCTGCATCAAAGACTCGGGAATAAATAGCGAGATTACAAGAAGTAATCGTCGCATAGCAGGTAGTATTTGTCGGGTCCACGTGAGCGTGAGTGCCGACAAGCGCAATCGGGGAGAAAACACGCCGGGATTTCGAGCGATAATCCCCGTCCGATTTGGTCGCCACGCCCGCTCAAATCAACCACCTGTATTCGAGTACCTCTACTATCCACCTGTGACCTCGAAATCTTTTTATTCGTTTGTGCGACGAGGATAAATGACAACAGGGTATCTGAAATCGCTTTGTGTCGAACCGTGTCGGGGAACAAACATTTAGCACAAAGACAGACCCGTAAAAATACCTGTAGTTTCCCCAGGGAAATTGCGATTTAAGAAGCCTATTTTAAGACCTCACAATACCGACTCATATGGGTACGGGATGGGAAAGTTCGCCTGAAGAGCAAATACACATATTTACTTGCGGAGGCATTCTTTTGAGTTGGGACGGTAAATATTTGCACAGAAGATCTCAATGCGTGCCTTGGGGAGTGTCTCGCGCAGACATCCAAGAATTTCAGGTGTCCTGTGTAAGCCTACAATCCACAGCTGTAGACAATCCAATGTACATGACTGTGTTCACGGGGGTCTACCCGATGTTCCCCAGTACCTATGTTCCCCCAAATCCTTAGGGTTAGAGTTAGGGTAAGGGTTAGGGTTAGGGAACACAGGTGTTGGAGAACATAGGTATTGGGGAACATAGGTATGCATCCATGTACATGTCCACGGCTCATCTCACCATGGAGGTAGAACCGACCCGATTTTGGCAACACAATTTTAAGTTTTCGTTTTAAAATCAATGGTGCTCGATCACTAACGAACTCCTGGGCGAGTAGTTAATGTTTCAATCGAGTACAATGTACTTGTAAAATTATTCACGAGTATAGTGAAGGGGTGCATGGAACGTAGGTATTGGGGAAGATCGGGTAGACCCCATATTGAAGTACTCACGAGTAGTTGACCTAATTAAACACTGACATTAATCAAATGAACAACTGGAGCACGCTAATCCATCAGTTTTCGCGCAACGTCTTTTGATTGCGAGACGTCTTTAGTTTTGTTACGAATTTTTGCATGATGTGTGCAAAGTACATACATGGACAAAACACGCAAAAAATCAGAGAATTCGCCAGAGCGAAACTTTACTTCTCACAACAGAAACATGAACACCCAAGCTTCTGCAGAAGATGACATCACTGTTTTGCTCATGAATATAGAAATGCAAGTCGTATTTATGTACAAAAATACTGCACTTCACAAACATTTGAGAAATTCCCAGTGAATTGCACATAATGCTTTATTTGCACACTCAAGACTTCTTAACGAGTCGGCATGACCTGTGAAGATTTGCAGACACTTGTGTCAACTCGGACACTCCTTCGAAACTGAAGGGGGTTGTTCGTTTAATAAGAACACACTCCAGCCTGCAATTGGGCGACCACTTTAACCGAAACACCGCAGCGAAATGCTAATTCGAGGGTTGTTCAACTTGTTGGGTTAACAAGTGTTCAGGTCTTTGTAAGGTATACTGTCTCCCAGACAAATGAAGCCATGTCAACTCGGACACCTCGAAACTTGAAGGGTGTTGTTCATTTAATAAGAACATACACTCCAAACTGCAATTGAACCAATACACCGCACCGAAATGCTAACTCGAGGGTTGTCCAACTTGTTGGGTTAACAAGTGTTTGAGTCTTTGTAAGGTATACTGCTTCCGGACAATGGTTTAACATGCACTGAACAACTGTCTTGTCAAAGGGTGGGAAGTAAAATGATTATGCAGGCGTGGATCCTTAGGATGCGTGTGAATCTTTATCTGGTAGACTACAGGAAACAATGGACCGATCCAGTAAGCACCGCCCCATGGTATTCTGACCAATCACAGCCGTGATTTATGTCCGACGTGCGTGCACAGAAGTCCGACATGCGTGCACGCGCGTATGATGCGCGCGGCAGGAAAATGCAGTGTGGCATTGGAGAGGAGCACGTGTTAATTTGCCCACGTGCGCAGTGGGAGGGGCTTACTGGATCGGTCCATTGACCTATCGCCGTTTGCGAGTTAGCCACGCCCCTCAGATAATTCCCTCTGGAATTGTTTTCCTGAAGTTTTGTTTGTCTCAGATGCTGCACGTTCCGCGTCCATTTGTACATGTAATTGGACAATATTTCACAAGCTGCGTTGACGCGATTCTAACACGATTCTACTGCCATATACTGTAGGTTAATTTCTTTGAACTGCTAAGTAGGAGATAGTAAAAGACACCGTGATGGTGTCGCAAGCTCCTGATACGAGCTCTGTAACTCAAGTCCCAAAAAGGCATCTTTTATTGACCTCAAAGATGGCTGCCGAGTGCAACAGGCCTAAAAATGGCTAGGCTTCTTCCGCAAAGAAAACGACAAATTATTTACACTTGGGTAGGCATTTCAGCAATGTTATCTGCATTCTGTTGTTGTGGAAACTCCTCCAAACAGTCTCCCCAGACTTGCCTGGATGTTCAACTAACTCTGCCATCACCAATTTGATCTCCAAAACCCCACACAAATGATCTGCATCTATCATTAACAAGCATGGAGATATCTCAAGGCTGCACTCCCACAACAAAATAAAAACTTGTAAGGACTCCCATAGGCTTCCGTCACGCCAGCTCGTTGCTTCGACTGTGGTCCTGCAGCTGAACACAAATGATACACATTGCAAGTGGTCAACAGTGTTGTATCATGGATCCAGTTTTGAAGCTGTTGAGCAGATAATATTGTTTTGAAAGTCTGTATGCTGAACAAAAATCAGCTTGGTTTGAACCAGTCACACTTTTTTCAAGACATTTTGACAGACACAGGGGTAAGATTGAGGGAAAACAAAAAATCCACAAATAGTCGGCAGAGGGCTTGAGGGTCGATGAGGCCCAAGAGTAATGCAGTAGGAACCAAGGTATTGTTTGTATTTGCCGAAAGGCACCCCTTAAAATACTCATTTTTCAGATTTCAAAAGGAAATCTTTAAACAACCAGATTCAGGCAAAATACTAAACAAAAATCCTGAAATCAGGAAAATCCTGAGAAATCTCAGCCTGCAGATAAGCTGTTTTTGCGGAGCACATAAAGTCATGCATGTACTTCAGAGCTCCCTGATTTTTTTCCCCAGTGGTGCTAATCCAGCAAGACCCTTAAGGTTCAGTTCCTAGATCAAAATTTCAGCTGAAGACAGCTGGAGAAGAATTTCGAAGGACAAGCATCCGGGAAAAACGAATGGCAAGGAAAGGAAATTTACTTAGGTCACCTGAGATGTAATGCAAGACAAGGACCACAAAAGCAGCCAACTACCCTTGTTCTTCAGAAGGACTTCACATTTGCATGTCTAATTATTCCACATGGTCTGCTATCATGAAAGATCAAAGCAAAGAGATAAACAGGCAGTGCATCATAACATTTTAAGACTTCTTTAATGTAGCACACTCCAGACATAATTTTAATCCTGGAATTCACAGAGACAATCAATGATATCCACACCATTTGATAAGGCCTTCTACTAGCTTAAAAGTCATTCTTTTTCGAGGAAAAACACCCTTTGCTGAGCAAGACATGAGTCGTTACAACAGCACGTACATCTAGTCTCATTGTCCTTAACTTGTAATCCCCGGCCTTAGGGAAACTGATCCACAATTCGTATCATTGTCAGGTGGACCTTATGTTTCCAACAACACAGGTACATGTACTGTCAGAGAATGAACAAGTTAGTGGCACGGCTTTTGAGTCGCTCCGAACAGCGTGTAATCCCTCTCACACACATGAAGGGATTTACGTCAGGCTTCTGGTCCACCCATAGGCGCAGAATTCCTCAGCGTCTTAAGTCCCCAGTTTCCCTTTTGCCAAAAAACACACTACAAATTCCTCTTTTCTTCGCCGTGTTGTAAAACATGGACTTAAGGTTTTGTTCCTTAATCTAGCCAACAGTTGTCCCTCTTCTACATATATGCTATCTAACAGCACCTTCTGTCCCCGTTTTTAGTGTGTGTCTATGTTTGAGGATATTTTTTTTCAAAGTGACAATGAGAAGATTTTCTCTTCTTTTTTTGTTATGTCAAGGACAAAGCTGATGGTGGGATGGTGGGGATTTAGGATCCAGGAGTCTGACAAATTGAGGCTCCGCTGGGAGTGGAAGTTGAGGGAAAGAAAAGCTTTCCTTTTACTTTAGGGGGAACAGTAATTGAAAACAAGTGTTGAATGTGCACTTTGGGAAAGTACTAATTAGTCAAAAAATAACACGGGGACTTGATGTCCTGATGAAGTCTCCACCTTTAAGCTGGTAAAGTGAGTTTTCATGATTAGTTCACACAACTAGAAGGTCTTTTTGCCCCGAAATTCCACAGGACATGTGCTGTCAAGTTTTCCCAAATCACAGCAATAGAAGCAGTGCATAAGCATGGGTGGCTTGTGCGTAAAGCGCTCGCCTCTCACCACTGTGGCCCTGGTTCGAATCCCAGCCGAGGACCATACATGCTCTATGTGGGTAGACTTGTGCATTGGTTCTCTCCTGTGCCACGAGGGTGTTTCTGTGGGCCCTCTGGTTTTCCTCCCTCCGGAAAAACCAAACACTTTCGATCTCAGGCTGTGCTATATGGGTCGATGAGGCTGGTTGCTGGAGGCGCCGCCAGCAGCTCGACCACTCGCAATTATGCCACCAGACTACCAAATGGTCCGGAGGCTCATTTTGGAAAATGTGAGCACGTCTAAGTCAGTGGTTGGTAATGGAATTTGAATTTCTTGGCTTTATTTTCTGGTGCACAAAAGTTGAAGAATGATCCCCTTTCAAAATCACAAGTGACTCCTCAAGGCTCAAATTAAATGGTAAAATAGTGCTAACCTCATCTTTGCTTTATGCAGATATTTGAAAATAAAAATTGGCAAAGTCTGTTAAAGAGTTGGCCTGACTTTGTTTTTGGATGTTCTCAGGGCCTCATACATGTCCTATCAGTGTGGACACACACCGATTACTTCTTGTTTCAAACTTCTAAAAACAAGAAGAAGACCTGATAAGCATACCAGCCCATAAAAACTCAGCAAGATTCTCAAGTCGCTGAGTGTTCTACATGCAACTGGACTCTTCCCACTATTCAAAATCTCACAACAACAGATGATTATAGTACCAATGGATACAGTGCAGACAACGCTAATACCGTCAACCATTATGCAACTTGTAATCCCTGAATGAGGCCCCAGGTTCCCCTTGCAATGGTGATGTGGGGTAAATGATACTAAGTAAAGAAGGCTCTCATGCAGTTGTCTGGGATGTAGGGTGATCTATAGAGATTAACAGTTGGGAAGGATCTGGCTAAGCATGGCTCGGAGGCTGAAAACACCTGTGTTTATCCCACCAGATAAAGCCATTGTTGGCATAACATGTTAGAGAGAAACGTACGGAGAACTATTTACATGGACATAGGTGGGTGCGGACAGCCCGGAATTTTTAACATTGGCATAACTACCTCCCGGCCCTATGTTCATGAAAATCCATGGTTCTTGAGTCTGGAGTGCTGAATGGTAACATATAGCAACCGATGAAAACTGATGTCACTCAGCCCCGATCTATAGATTGATTGCATTCAGCAGCCATGTTTGTGGTGTGCCTTTGTTATTTTAATTCATTAACCATGAATGCACAAGAGAACGAGGTCTACTCACGTGAACAAAAGCGCACACCTCAAACATACTATCTGAACACAGCACACTTGCTTACACTGTATTATGTGGACGTGGCATAAACAAACAGTCTCAGACCATTAGGAAAGACCCCTCCCATGAAAAATGTCTCAATATGCTACTGGGAAAGCCCGACCCAGTAACTGCTGCTAAAAGATAGCTGCCAGGAACTGGCCCTGTGAACTCCATGCATGAACGGAAGATGGCACTTTTTGATGACTTTCAAGAACCCAATGTACGGGACACACAAAGCAACATAATAATAATAATGTGGTGTTTATGACCATTTCTACCAAATGTTAAACCCCGATGTTGTAATCAACAGTGCCCATTCAGACCCTATTCACATCCGCCAAGGGATGATCCACTTAGTCAAAACAGGGATTATTAATTAATGGTCTGGGCTAGCGGCTTTAGGCATTAGATTGTACAGAATATTGATCTGGTTGGGGTGGGGAGGGGGAATGGGGGGGGGGGTAAGGAAAACTGTCGCTTATCTCTCTACTGATCACAAATACAACACTATACAGGAGGATGCCAGGACACATTGTCCAAATGCGTGAGAGTTGATGCTCGCAAGAGGACACAGCACCAGTTCATCTGCAATGACATAACTGGAATCCCCAAGCCCCTAAAAGCCTGAGCCCCAACCCCACCTGCCTCGATCCACTCCTACCCCCAACCCAGCCCTTGTGGTCTCAGTGACACAGGGGAGTCGACTCAGTTGAGGACTCTAATGCTGGATAGGGATGAGTGGAGGCCGGCAACCAAGTCCTGAGTTGGTGTAGGCTAGGCTGCACCCTTGCATTGCATCACATCGCATCGCAGCCCTTTTTCCTTGCGCCTGGGTTTCCCTGCTCAGAACTTGGGAAGGCAAAAAAAGAACTCTTCATTGTTAAAACAACAGGTTGTTTTTGTGCCCCCAGAAATTGAGCTCCCCCCCCCTGCAAAGCAGATCCTGAGTTATGCAAGTGATACATTACAGTTCAAATTAGACCAGAATCTGCAACTAATTTTCCTTGGAAGATCTGTCCTGGCTAATGCGAACCATAATTATGAGCTACGTACTGCATGCAGTCCTACAGTAAAAACCACAGTGGTTTTAATCCGTTTCTTTAGCCCAGTTTATTTAGAAAGGAATGGGGTTTTCTGAATCTCTGATATCCAAATAAATTATTCATAAGATGGAATTTTTTCGTTGGGGTGATGTAAATCAAACTAGGTTTTGCCCTCCACTGATGTATAAACACTGTATACTCAGTGTGTTACCTCTTTTTGTCACCCAAAATGTCTGAAATTTCTTTGGGATAAAATCCACGCTTTTTAAATGGTCAAAGGGATTTGTCTCATAAATGAAAAACAGAGGACCGAAGTTAAAATCCCAAAAGAATGCACACCCTGGAGCCAAAATTGAAGTTCCTATTTCAGCACTATGAAAGTTGCTATCTCTATTAAAGAAAAAAAGAAAAGAAAAGTATCACGATTCAACTGTGTCCAACAATATTTTTCCATTGTCCACTTAATAGTAGATGCACGTGGACTACACTAAGAAAGTATTTAATCTATAGAAATCCCATTTAATAAAAGTTAAAAGATTCCAATTTTGGCATGCTTTAAGACAAGCAGACCAGAACGGTCCCCCAAATTGCCAAAACCAACAAAGAAAGCCAACGGTCACTGGAAAAGTGTAAAGATTACGTCCATCCATGCACTAAGGCTACTGACCCACGTCTAATCCTTTTTTATTCAATGTCAACTTTATAAAATTTGTTTTCTGGCCCCTTGACAAAAAGTTTCCTTGTTTTTCGGCTGGAGTCAAAGTTTGAGTTTTTTTTTAAAAACTTTTGGCATGAATTTGAAAGCCAAACTTGAAGCCAAAAAAAGGCACCGTTGATTGTGAAGTCAACCAAACAGTACTGTCATGTGAATTTGGAAGGAGTGATGGCAAATATATCCTCCCCAACCCATGCAAACTTTGGCAACTGTTAGTAAATTAGGATTTTTTTCTAAAGGGGGGCAAAGCACATTTCCCCCCCCCCCCTCAAAAAAAATCCCTATATTTTCCAGCATTTCCCCGATTGATAATTGTTTTCGAGGGTGGGCAGGGACATTTTTTTTAAATTAACAACAATATGACTTTGCGCCTCTTGTTCTTTTTCTTTTTCCTTTTTTGTGTGAGCTTGCCAGGGGAGGGGGGAGGGGCCAAGTGCCCCCCCTCCCCTCGCGACGCCCATGAAAGTAGCATGACCCCAACCGCAAGTCTACACAGTGCACATCCGCATTCAGATTCCAATATTATCACCTGATAAATGTAGTAGTTTACGCATCCCTGCATCAAGGTCACGCGGCAAGACCAATTTGTGAACTATATCATCCCAAAATCCGGCTTGACACATTTCATACGCCAAGTTCAACTACGTGGGGTTGGACTTAGGTTTTATGGCGGGGTGGATTACTGGGGGCATTGTGGGAAGATTAGTTCCAAAACGCCTACATAATCCACAACCCCCATATAGGCCTACAGATTCCAATATTATCACCCGATAGATTCATTACTTTGCGCATCCCTACATCAAGGTCATAAAGCGAGACCAATTTGTGAGCTATATCATCCCAAAATCCGGCTTGGCACATTTCATATGCCAAGTTCAACTACGTGGGGTGTGCTCAGGTTTTATGGCAGCAGTGGTTTCTGGGGACCATTGTATAGGTACGATTAGTTCCGGACAATACTTAGCATGCACAATGAGTATGAACAAAACACCTAGTGGAAGTCATTGGTCCGCGGGGGGAAATGGACATTGTTAAACAAGCCTAGTTAAGGGCCATTAATTCTGGAATTTTCCCATCAAATTTGTCCTTTTCTGATAAGAACTTTTTCCCTTTTCTTTCTAGGGTCTCTTTTTGTGGGTATCTGTGTGAATACAAATTTGTGCAAAGTAGGCTGCCCACGTGCACCGAAGCAAGCAGAAATACTATACCACTGTTGACATGTGGCATATTTTCCATTTTGAAAACCTGTGATAATTGTGAGAAAAAGGGCAAAAAATTCAATTTACTATTTATGTTAGGGTAGGCAAAGAAAATGCAAGCTGATCATTTAGGCATTCTCCAAAGCTTTGATTCGGAAAAAAAACCCAAAAAACAGAATGGACATCATCTGACAACAGAGGACAGTGTTCATGCGGGCTTTTGCATAGCCATAATTTTGGCTCTTTAAGGCAGTCTCTCTGCTTACTTACTTTGGTCTCTCTACTGTTTAATTTAAATTGAGGTCAAATTATCATAGCTGCCAAAGTCTAAAACTACCATGGGTATATTGCATGTACATTTGGGCTGTGGTTCACGAACTATGTTTCAATAAAAAAAAAAATTGGGTTAACATTTTGACCACTAAGTTGTTAACACACTTTAAAGGTAATTATATTCTGGTCATTAAGTCATATAGGCTTCAATAATCTTCCAACCCCAACTATTTCCCATTCCTTCTCTACCAGGCTCAACTGATTATCCTCCTAATTGTTGAACATCCGTTTGACAACATAAGCACTTGATTTCCAACCGCTCTTACAAAATCTCCCTGTGAATATTTCATACTGTGGTCTTCCAACACAATTGTTGGACATTGGGGCCTGTGAGTGTTATTCTTCACTTCAGCAACCATTGTTCTGGGGGGATGGGATATTGATGAGGATTAGGGTTTGACTCTCCCATCAGGACATCCCTTTGAAAGCAGATAATCCCCTTAATCTCTTAATCTCATAACACACTGGTCATCATCAGCACAGGAAATCATGTAGTCAAGCTGTGAGAATTAGGTTTGGGGAATGTTGCGGTTGGAGTACTAGGCCAGGAGCAGGGACATAAAAGGCTGGCGAAGAGGCGGGAAAAGTGGAGGAAGATTTTTTTGTAAAGCAAATCGCCCATCTCAAGGCCAATGGCCACTCAAGATGTGGGCTACAGAGGAAAGTGTGGAAGAACCAGCCCCTTACACTGAAACAAGATAGATAATCTAATGTCTTCACAGTATGACTAGGGTTGAGATGGGTTTAACTAATTCACTGCAAGGCATTGATAATGCACCTACCCATATTAGGCATATTAAAGGGAATGTACAACATTTGCTTCAGCAATTTTCAGAAATAAATGGATTTGGAGGATTAGTGTTATAGCAAATATTTATAGATCAAGAAACTGTAGATGAGCCCTGCCTAGCTAAATTGAAGACCCACCCCAAAATTAATAGGATCAGTAGCAAGTATACTAAATTGTTATTTAATGGCACAAGATGCTTAGCCTCTCCTTCTAGTGTTTTGGCAACGTGGGCACACTTTTTCATCACCAGATAGGAGATCTTGATGAGTCAATCAATTTGATTAGGTAACAGTCTTTGGAGTGCTGTAAATAGATCTGGCTATATATAGATCAGATCAATAAAACAAACAAGTGAAAACTAGAAGATGTGGCGAGGATGTACTTCAGTAGCACATTCTCAGATGGAGATTGTTTGAGGTGCGGATTACCATCGTGAATTCTTTAAAATGAAACCCTTGACAAAAAGTTCAAGCAGGCTGGGGGAAACTTTCAAGGAACTACTTTCCAAGCTACGGAATTTTGAACACAAACAATGTTTTAAAGTTCTGTCCATGGATCACAAAAAAGTAAGTGTTCTTTCAGCAAAACGAAAACAATTCTCATAGGGATGTGAACTTGCTTTTTTTTTTTTTTACCTTTTGCCTTTTGTGATCCCAAACTTTTAAAACGGTGTTTGTGTTCAAAATCCTTAACTTGAAAAGTACATGCGTGATTTCAATGATTCTTGTACTGAAAGAAAGCTCATCGATTGGGCTTTCATATCCTAGAGTTTGAAAGTGCTACATGCAAAACTTCATTCAAAAATTTGTCCTGCCATTTGAGTTTCAGGTTGTTTTTTTACTCACCCTGTATAAGCAGTAAACATGTTGTAAATGTCATGCAATTCAGTTTGTAACTGCTATATGTCATGTTTTAAATAAACCATAAACCATAACCATTACAATTATTTTTTAAAATTGATTCCTGCCCCATCCGCTCCCCTTTCATCTGCTAAACTCCTTTGTTCCTCCATGCCCCACATTCTCTCATCGTTCCAGTCCCTTTGATCTTCACCTACTGCCCCCCCCCTTCCTTCCCCCTGTTTTAATCCATCTTTTTTTTTCCATCCACACCCATCCATGTATGTGTGTCTTTTTGTGTTTGTTTTTTCGATACCACTGTCATTTGCATTTGAAATCTTGATGGGGTATATTTCTTGTCAATCCAGTCAGTAAGCAGTTTGCAGCAGTTTAAAGGGAATATACAACATTTGCTTTTGCTGTAATTTTCAGAAATGGATGGATTTGTGTGAGAGGGTTACTATTTTATAGCAAATATTGTAACACTGACCTGGAAAGTGTGGTCATCAGACCCCACTTCAGATTATAAGGTCAGGGAACCAGTCTAGCTGGCTTGTACCTGTTCACAGATGTGTAAACGATTGCAAACAAAATAAGAACTAAATATATTTTGTAAATTGGAGGCATTATTTGAAGACAAAAAATTATTTTCCAACGATGGTCGGCCGACCACCGTTGGAAATTGATACAAAACTGCCACTTTTCTTGAAAATGTCACTGTCATTTACTAACAGATTTAAAGTATTTCATAATAATTTGGTAGTTTTGCTTTTTGATGTTTGCAAATGTGGTATATTGCCTTTAAATCTTCAGACTAATAAAAAAGGACTCACCTTTAACACTTGGGCTCACCTTGGTGCAAAACCATGCAAAGGTTTTGATGTAAACAACCCCCTAAAAATGGACAATGTCCAGACTTCAAACGAAGACAGGTGTTAAAAAAGGTCTGAATGACAAGAAAATTGACCCAAAGAGCCTGGTGTTCAACGCAGTATCATGACTTAAGAACAGCGACAAGCAAGCGGGATACTTTTGTGGAATTCTCAACAAAACCATTCCACTTTTCCAGGTGAATCAGGATTGACAATTACGTTGTAAATGTCCCTGGCAGATCAGGGATTACCGTGTGTCCTCAAGAAGCTAACTGGACAAATGAAATAATGGTTCTCAGTTACTTCTTACCTTCAAACAGAATAGGTGCAAAAGTAATGATAAGCATGTTGTTTACTACATTTAGTGTATTGAGAGTTGAACAAAATCATGTTATATATACGTGTATTCCACAAGGCCTTTGCGCATTCCCTACCTGTGTTGAAATTTACACAGGCTCAGGGGCGGATCCAGGCATTTTGGGGGGGGGGGGGAGTTTCATCAGCAAAAAAATCTTAAAATGTACACAGTTTTTTTTCTCCGGACACTTGGCCTCCGTAAAATCAAAAACTGCGGGGGACACCATATTTCAAAAGGGGGCGATGTTTAAATTGGACGATTATTAACACTAGATTACAGAATGGTGTACCATATTTTGAACAGGCGGACATTATACTAGTATAATTTTTTGGGGGGTGTCACGGGGGAAGGGTTTCGACTTATTTTTTAGAATTTGTATGATAATTTTTTTGGGGGGGGGGGGGGACAGAGGTGGGGGGGGGAGTTTACCCCCAAAACCCCCCTCTGACAGGTCCACTGTTATGGGAACGGGTCCTATCAACACGGGTATAAGCAAGGCGAACCGTTCACACTAACACCTAGTTGCACATGGGTAGGCTGCAAATTTCGAATTTTCTACCCAGGTACTATTACTGTCAAAGGATTTAGCCTGCTAAAAGAATGAGCAAAATGAAACGCCATCGACAACAAGTTACTTCTGACAATAAACTTGCAACTTCACGATTAAAATAATATCACAGATGTGTATGTGAGTGTTTTTTTTTTCTTTCTTTTTAATATTCTAATTGGTAATTATAGCACAGGCGCATGTGCATCGTGTCAATGCTTGTGCTCTCCGCCGAATAAAAAAACGCACTTCTATCGGAAATTTCCAACGATGCGTCTTCAGACGCATCGTTGGAAAGGCCTTCTTTCGTTGATTTCTTCAAAATGATAGCATGCCAGCACTTTACAGGGAGTTTAGTTCCCTTGCTATCTTTCAACCAAGTATGTTTTTCAACAATAATTACGTCAGTTACTTTTTGGATAGCTGCAAATGATATGGACTGTAACTTTCAATGGAGTCAGCTAGAACTCAGACACAAATAGACACAATCTAGGACTCAATGCTTTTCCCGATCCCGGACCCAAACCGTGACGAACTGGGGCTACTTTTGTATACTCAGTCAACTGCAGTCACTTTCTTTTCCTCCCATCTGTGCATCAGCACTGGGTAAATTGTGTGGCTTATTACAAGTACAACAAAAGACATTGCCTTTACATGTAGTCAATCCGCGAGGTACATGTACACGTGTAAACAACCTTAAAAAAAAAAAGTGTTCTCCATGCACAAACAGTAGTCCCTGTCACTTTTACACTGATGAAAAGATTCACTTTTGAAAAGATTTTGTGTAGGATTACTCACAGCACAAGTCAGTCACGAGTACAAAAACTTGACGACAACGAGACTTGAAATCGAGCCATTTGGACCATAAAAGCCCCTTTTT
Source organism: Patiria pectinifera (assembly GCA_029964075.1). Taxonomy (NCBI): domain Eukaryota; kingdom Metazoa; phylum Echinodermata; class Asteroidea; order Valvatida; family Asterinidae; genus Patiria; species Patiria pectinifera. The sequence goes on along the minus strand of CM057132.1, from coordinate 12,709,529 downwards.
ACAAGGTGAGCTATCTAATGGGGAGGATTTCTGACCATTGCTGGTACGAAAAACGCTTTTTAAGTAGTCGCAATCTTTGTAAAAAGGGACAACCAGTCGGCATAATGAGGGGAACGAGGTAGGTAAAAGGGTTAATGAAACAGCTTTGTGGGATGTTCTGGTAGCTGACAGGTGGAAGGATTGAGGGAAAAAATGGGACAGTCCTTGGCTTCAGGAATACAAGCAACTACAGATAACTGGGGAAATAACTGTGCTGCAGTACGAGGGCGTCAATCGCTTCTCAAACGTGAAGGGGGGATGGGGGCAAAGCTTGATCAGAACTAATGCGAGCACGGAGCCCTAATGGTGTGGGGTTTGAGCCCGCTAATCAAGGCCCTGGAAAAAATTTGTGATTCTAGACGCTCTGTGGTGTGATCTGAGGCAATTTCTGACCACTTTAACCAATTTTGTTTTAGCAAAAGATCATTGTTTTAACATTTTCGAGTTTGGAGTCAATGAATCAGCTATTCTGAGCTATAGCATCAACTGAAGGCTACAATTTAAATTAGGGGAGAAAAAAGAAGGGGGGGAACAATATATATCCCCCCCCCCCCAGTTTAAATAGTGGGGGTGTCATGGGGGTGTTTTGAAATATTTTGAGATCAGTACTGTATTGGATACACGACAGTTCAGATGACACCATCAACATATGGCAGTGGCTAAATATGTACCTAACTCGGATGGAAATAAAGTCAAGTCAATTATTGAAACAGCGAAATGTAGATATTGAAGTTCACACGACACATTCTTTAAAGACATAGAACACATGAACATGACTTGTACAAGGCAACTTTTCACAGCCCCCCCCCCCCAAGGAAAATTAACTCCCATGATATTATGATCTTAGACTCGCAGGCAATAATTTTACGGAGCCTTTGTTTTGATATTATGTATTCATAATAATCATAGCCGACCTTTGCGCCGGTTTCCAAGTTGAAACAATAAATACGAACATTAATTCGCACAATTTCAGCCAATCACGAGGGCAGGTCGGGAACTGATTCCCCCCACGACGAACATAAAATTGTGAAGTTTGTAATTTGAGAGCTGGAAAACAAAGCAAATATTTGGGACTTCTGGGTTACAACCAAATAAACCCCACTTAGAAAATAGATCATTGAAGTAGACCACTAAATTGTGAGACATAAATTTCTTTAGTCATTTTTGCAACCCATCAGAGATCACTTCTTAATTGTACCAGAAAAATGTTCAGTTTAGTGAAATGGTGCTTTTCTCACTTTCTTCATCTGTGACCTGGCTTCGAATCCCCACCAATAAAAGTTTTCATTACATCGTCTCGGGCGATTCACGATGCAGTGTGCCACCAAGCGTTTTCCACGGAGACTGAATTTTGCCCAGTGCATTTTTAGGCGGCAGAACGCTATGCCCCAATCTATAACAAATTAGCTCAAGTTGTCTGCTGACACTCGTTCAAATAGGCTGCGGTTTGTCGACAATCATTTTGAACTTGAAAAATGGACTCTCCATGGCAAACTCTTGGTGGCGCACTGCATTGTGAATCGCCCGCTATACGTACACCGCAAGCCAAAGATTGAATTGAAATAAATATATTAAAATAACATAAAATATACATCTGTGCTAGTAAGCAGGCGGTTACGGGTTCGAGTCCCACCTGTGCACGCTTGTGAATCATTATCTTAAGTCCTCTTACAGCACAGAGTACACACTGCTAAACTACATTGGTGAGCGGCAAAACCCACTATCGAAAAAATGGAAAAAAAAGATAAATACAACTCATTCACTGGGATGCGATGCAACACCAACACATTTTTGCCTCATTCTCAGATAAAATAACACAAATAAAACAGCCGTACTTTGATGACCTGACAGAAACTACCATCACATCTAACCAAGGTATGTTTTCCCAAAAGTCACAAAAGGTCTTACACGACCACACAATAGCAAGGTAACAATCCTTTACAATTTTTTTTTCTTCCAATTCCCCAACTCAATAGATGAATTTTAATCCCGGTCTTTGATCACTTCGTCTGGAAAGCTTTTCTGCGGTTCTCTTTTTTTCATCAAGGCCGAGCGCCAAGTAGGGGAGCTCTTACTTCATCAAATATTGATGATAAGTCGGTCTACAGTCTTAAACCTCATGGCTGGAGGAGTCAGGCAGGTAGTGTCCTCCCCAAGAAAGGAGGAAGAACACGGTGAGAACAGAACCACATGGGTTGGATGTTGCCTTTTGGATTCTTAATTCCAATTCAGAGATGGGTTTTGTGGCATTAGTGTCGGTGTGGACAGGATAAGAACAAAATGTTGAGAGGATTGAGTGCTTAGAGAAAGTGGGTTTAGGGATTAGGATAAAAGTTCATGTGGGAAAACTGTGAAACTGGGTACAGCTTGAAAGGTGGACGCGGGAACCTTTTTTTACACAACAGTAAAAACCTTTATGTTACTGCTTAACAGTAGGCAGATAGTTTGCTAACCAGGGACGGATCTAGCTTGTAGGAAACGTTGGGGGGATGGATTGATATAAAGGAGGGGTCTGAGTCTAAGGTGTGCCAAAGGGGGGGGGGGTCTGGGAATATTTTAAAATCTACAAGGATTTCTCCTGCATTCTAGGTCTTTCGAATTTTGAAATGACAGTTTCGAAAACCACATTTTAGACTAGATAAATACCATGAAAATCCTTGCATATGGTACCATTTGAGAACTGACTTGTTTTCTACAAACAGAACGTTGACGTTGGCGGTTGTGGCAAACCGCCCTTTCGATGCTTAATGTAAACACCTTTTTCACGATTTCCAATTTTTGGATGCCAACTTTTCATGAAATTGACCCCTTTTCATTTCTCTTTTTCTACGTTAAAAAAGGTTGGGGAACTGTTTGCACCACTGTCTGCAAAACAGCATGACCGCAAAAAAAGGTCGACTTCTGAATACATCAGTTCCTCTGAACTAAAACACCACCAGAATTTGAAAAAGAAACTTTGGATATGCCATTTGCTTTTATGGTTAATTCCTCTGTTGCACACAAGAACCGCAAAGCCACAAAAAAAGTCCATGGGGTTGGTGCTCCCTGGTTCAAAACTCAGAGAAAATAAAACTGACACGTACAACAGACAATGCAGACACATCACACCAACTCTGAGCACAGATTAAATTTCAAAACTGCAGACATTTTTAACACCCCCCCCCCACGCGCACACAATTAGATCAGGATCCTACCAGTGTAAGAAAAGAGTTGTGTCATTGAGAGCAAAGCGTAAAATTGAACAAGAGCGCTGCATGGGCCTCTCGTAATACTCCCGTAATGATCGTAAAAAGCATACAGGTGTAACGGTGCACTGTGTCTCAGATTTGCTTTTGCTATAACAATAGTGCTTGCTGGTGCATGAACGAAATGAACAAGCGACTATAGACTTCCAGCTGATGATGACGTAGATTTTCAGGCTTTTTTTTCTCCCTATTTTTCTTTCTTCTGGTACTGGTCCAAGCTAGCGCCAGCTCAGTATTGTGTTTGCTAAAACTCAATGAGAGATCAACACCTACTAGAACATTGCAGAACTTGGCAAAACTTGGCCAGGAGTCAAAGATGTGAGGGGACGCAACCCAAAACTTGTTTGTCACCATCGCCCAGGGGGTGAAATTACGGTCAGACATTGCACAATTTTCTGACAGTTTAAATATGCGTTCCCCCCGCTCTTTTCGAGTTTCATCCCGAAAAATTGATTTGTTTTGAATTGTGATTTTCCCAGCAATATACAATTTTTTCACTTTTGAATGAGACATTGAACAAAAAAATCCATCGGCGTTTAGTTTAATCTTCACAAAATTTAAATTATCTGCTGCCAGATATAATTGGGCTCTTGCAGGGCAGGTTAATTGTGCACAAAATGAACGCCCTTTTTGAGAGGGTTGCTGTTGCCCAACATAGGAGTTGAAAAACCAAATTAATTAGAAGTAAAAAAAAAGCCACCATTAACTTATTTTGTCTCTGAACAGAAATGGATGATCTCAACCAAGTTTTGGGTAATTAGTTGAAGAGAGCATGGGGACAAATCTCACCCAAATATTGTTATTGTTGACTTTTAAAAGACTGGTACAAACTCAGTCGAAATTTTTACATCAACAACAAAACATTGTACTTTATGACAAACATGCACACTTTGAAGTCTCAAAAGATTTTTCAGGTTCTTGATCACTGTGTGTGCACTTTGAGATTCTCTTACTGTTCCATGCACTCCATTCTGTTATTTTAAATTAATTAAAAAAAATTTTTTAAAGGAGTCATAAAATGTTGCAAATTCTTTCCTCCCGTACAAGAGATGGTTCCTTAAACATTTTCAGTAAAAACTGAGTACTAACAATCAGAATCATAAAAATGAGGACAAAAAAAGTTGTGAAACTGATCAGACTGAGAAACAACTTCTTTAACCTTCATGGCCACTCAAAGAATGACATTTGCCCAGGGGTTTCACCAACAAGTGTCAGCTTAGGGAATGATGAATGGGTTTTTTTTGTTTCCACATCACTGACTCATGAATTATTCATGTCTCCTCATTTGCATTGAGTGACATGTGGGCGGGCCAATGAGGCTTGTACACACTATGACTGACAGTAGTAGTACATAAAAACACTTCAGTAAATTTCTGCACACGACGGTTAGGTCAGGAGGCTATTGTACTTTTAAAGCATCAAATCAAACTTAATTTATTTTTTTAATAAAAGTCAATAGACACAAGGATAATTTATTTCTCTCTTATCTCGGATTAATCTGACTAAAAGATAGAGTTTTTGTGTGTAGTTTGAGGCCGTGATTCAGGCATAACATCAGAATGCCGTTGAAGTAATAAGTCCTGTACTCAAAGGGTTAAGAGATGTGACCGGAGTCTGGCCTGTACTTGAAAACATGTCAAGTCCGAGCAAACAAACAAACAAACAAACACAGAGACAAACACGCCGACTTCAACAAACACAGAAGTAGACCTGTCATTCGGTCTCTGCTCAAATATTGAAAACATAATTTACTTGATATCTTTATTTTCAAAAGAAATCAATCAAGGAAGGCTTCTGTTTTAACAAACAGTACTGTGGTCTTTAAAGGTGATATGTAATGTTTGCTTTTGCTGTAATTTTCAGGATTAGGGCGATTGGTATTTTATTGCAAATGTACTCTTCATATGTAGCTATAGCTAGCTTGCTCTAGTACTACCAAGTCTGGATGAGTAGGAAAGAAGGTGACCCACAAGACAGACCTTCGAAAGAAATTTTAAGCCAAACCCACTCGACAGCAAATCATGTCAAAGAACTATGTCACAGGGCCTCTAGCAAGAATAACCACAAATAAAAGTACATGTAGGCCAAATATCTTTGTATTGGAAGTCACCTGTAACAATACTAGCGGCAAGTGGCGAAGGAAACATGGGAAAGCAGGAACAGACAAACAAACCAATAAACATGGTCAAACAAGTCTCACAGAGCTGAAAAAAATAGAGATTGTAACCGGAAAGTAACCTGAAAAAAACTATAGACCATAACCAGAAAGTAACCTGAAAGAACTAGAGATTGTATCCTGAAAGAAACTAGACATTGTAACCTGAAAAAAATAGAGATTGTAACCGGAAAGTAACCTGAAAAAAACTAGAGACTGTAACCGGAAAGTAACCTGAAAGAACTAGAGATTGTATCCTGAAAGAAACTAGACATTGCAACCTGAAAAAAATAGATTGTAACCTGAAACGAAACTAAAGAATATAACCTGAAAAGAAACTAGAGATTGTAATCAAGCGAGAAAAACTTAAGAGGGAACAGAAACCTAAAGCATCCAGTTTAATTCAGTCTATCTTGTGCAACTGTTTCTGCCATGGCTCACTCCTCTTGTTCCTCTAGTAATAACACATCATTGCAAATAAGTACATTGTAGTATCTTCAGTCCATTTCTTCAGGTAGCAATCGTCTGCTAACATCATGAATTTTTAAGCAGGCGAGATGGAGCCAAAGCTGTTAAGGAAAATCAATACTAACACATTTGCGGCAGTGTTTGCTAGTGAATTGGCGTAGGGTGTGTGTACGGTGACTGCTCTATGTTCCGACACCCCTATGTTCCGACAACCTAGATTGTGTTACTCCCGGTTAGGGTTAGGGTTAGGGTTAGGGTTAGGAATAGGAATATGTGCAGTCGGAACATAGGGGTGTCGGAACATAGAGGTGTAACCGTGTGTACGTCTCTGTAAAGTTTCAAGTAGGATCTCTGACTGATTAGGTCAATTCAACAAACCGGTTTAGCGGATTAAAAAACATGGTGGTATCACTGAACTCAATGTGAATTAGGCCCAACTTCATGAAGCTTTTAAGCATTAAAACTTTGGCTTGGAAAGTAACTCACTTGTCAAACTATAAGTAACAAAATGATCACGTCGATGTGCATTTACACAGACAGACTTTCGCTGGTAACCTCATTAGTTTGGCTGATAAAATATAGTTTTTGGGGCTTGGCAAATTTCTGAGCGGAACAGCTCCTTGACATTGGCTAGGATTTGTCAGGAGGCAATGAAACTGCATAAAAAATACAGTTATTTCATAAGTTAATTTGAAGTCCTGACTTGGATTAAATTTGCTCCGAATGGTTCTAAAGTAATTACGACCTAGGAGTAATCCAAATTGCACTTGCCAAAATGTTGCAAAATTTGATACATTTTTAAATATTTGTTTTCGGTATATTGTATTTTAAGTATGATAAAACTGGATATAAACTGTCAGATGAATTACTTCATATTAAGAAACCTTAGTTGCAACTAACATTAAGTTAAGTTTGCTTGCTTGACTGACACAGAATTTGTTGATGAGTTGTATACAGTACTCGAAAAAATATTTATTATTTTTGGAATTGACTTGCAAAAAAAAGACCTGAACTTGCATGGACCTTCTTAATACACCAGTGAAAACAACTGAATAAAAAACACTTTGTGAGGCAAATTTTGCACAAATATCCCTTTTTTCCCAAAAAAACTCCAGAACAAAATTGAACCAAACATCCACAATATAACAACTTACCCATCCCAAACCCCCTAAAAAAAATCAACCATTTCTGTTTGCTCCAAGTCCGCAGAAATCAAAAAAAATAACACCCCTCACCGACTTGGGAGAGAAAATAAAATCAAAAAGGGGAAGAAAAGGAACAAAGTCCAATTCACAAAAAAGAGGGACCAGCTACTTCCCCAAAGATTTACATCCACTCAAAAAAGGTGGGAAAAAGGGCACAGAAAGTATGGCTTTTAAGCGGCAGGTTAACCTTTGACCTCATCACAGCTGGTGGATTATGAAATCGGACCCCCAGAGAGCTTTCACAAAGACTGCGCCAATCTTTTCTTTTCACCAGGTTTTCATTATTATTTTTTTCCCCTATTGTGATTGTGTGTGTTTGTATGACATGAATGGGTGAAATTATGGGCCCCGTGCCGCGGTATACATTTGCATTGAAATGATTGGCAGTAAAATGGGTTTTGTACTGAAGTGCCCTGATACTAGGGGGAAAACAAATTGAGAAAAATAAAATTACCTAGTTTTCTATGGAACAGGCAAAAGAAGAAAAAGAAGATGCCAAGTTTTAGAGAGTCAAACACAAATCGCTAGTTTGATTACTGGCAATTTAATCTTGTGTATCTGGTGTGCTGGAGTTTTATTTACATGTACGAGGGTAATTGATAAGTTTGTGGCCTGAGGTAGGAGAAGATGAATTATAAATACAGTTTTGACTGATATTGTGTGCAGTTCAACTTGTTGAATGATTACACAGAAAGCTTGAAGTTATTATCTTTTCTTGTTTTTCTGTTACAGATAATTAAACCTTGACAGCCACCGGTTCCTGAGAATTAAACCTTGAAAATGGAAAAAAAATCGGCCATTGTGTCCAAATGTCCAAGGTGTCGGCTCATTGGGTCCTGAAGCTTCTTGGACCTGATCAACAACAGACTTGGCACAACCCTTCAAGGGTCAATGTTGCCATTTTTGAGTTCGTTCAATTTTTTTTGTTCGATCAAATTTTTCCATTTTTTATATAGCTCGTCTCCTACCTTAGGCCACAAACTTATCAATCACCCCTCGTACATACCATCACCGTCTCCCACCAAAAACAAACAAATAAACAAACAAACAAATCAACAAAAGTGATAGCCGTCCGCTTTCAAAAGACAGAACTATTGAAGAGTTGCAATAAAAGTCCAATAAAAAAAAAAGAATGACTTTTAAAATAAATTCGGCTTCTTAATTGATACCCTTTGAAAACAAACTAAAATAAGGAGAATAATAGAGATAGTTTTTGGTGAATTCCTTGTGTGTTGTTACAATATATTTCCCATGGTTTCAACATGTAATTTTAACCTGATCAAATTTGTTAGTGGTACAATTCTCAAAGGAAATAATGCTTATCACTGGATTTTTTTTCAAATTCCATCACTGCACTCAGACCACAAAAAAGAGGACAAATGTGAAGTTGTTCTGAAAAAAAATGTTTAAATATTAAAATATAAAAATTGAAAAACAAAAACACTAAATATATTTGTTCTGAAGTGAAGTGTCATTGTGCAAATCTACACTTTCTTAATAGAAGATTGAGATTGCAGCAAATTGAGATTAAAAAAAAATATATTCTGAAATAAAATTATTTTCTAGCATGTCATTTTCGAATACATTGTTTAAGCTGATAAAGTTGAAAAAAGTGAAAAAACAAATTCCACACAAAGACAATTTTGATTATTTTACAGAAAATGAGCACTTTTTGGATTTTTTTCATGATTTTAAATATGCAATTAAAGGTCAAAGAAATGGGCAACAAATTTTGGTTTCTTATTTTTGCTTCTTTGTTTTGTTTTGATTCGATTTTTGTTTTATTTCCATTGGGTCAACAAGCTCTTTAGGACTCTCTACTTCAGAACAATCCTTGAGCGTTTAAAAAAATCTGTAACTAGGAGTCTTGAAACTGTTAGATTATTGTCGAGTAAATTTCAGTCCGGTTGCCTCTGGCTATGAGATATTTGTTGATGTAAACAGGGGCGTGTCTCCACGGCAACTGAAAAACCGAAGGGCACTGAACCAGGATTTGAAAATATAAGTTCAAACAAACGGACAACAACTCTAAGAAATGAAAACAGAACAATGGAACTTAATCGATGAAGTATTTTCTTGCATTGGACACAAACAATGAAAACATTCTCAGAAAAAAATGGGTCTTGTGACAGATTTCATTTTACATTTTTATTGCATGAGTTGTACATCATTCTATTTTCGGAACATTTTAATTAAAGGGAATATACAACATTTGCAAACATCAAAAAACAAAACTACCAAATTATTAAGAAATACCTCACTGTACTGTCAGTGAATGACAGTGTAAAGCATCCTGTAAAATCATGGCACCTGGTGTGCTATCATTTTCAAGAAAAGTGGGTCAATTTGGTATCAATTTCCAACGCTGGTCAGCCTACCCGCGTTGGAAAAAACTGGCTTTTTTCAAATACTGCTCCTAATTTACCATATTTTATATAGTCCTTATTTTGTTTGCAATTGATTTCACACCTATGAATGGGTACAAGCCAGCTAGACTGGTTGCCAGACCTTACAATTCCTCAACGTCTATAAATTGCTGTTTCATCTTAAGTGGGGTCAGGGAGGAAGACTACAGGAACATGATTGTTTTTCTTTGTTTTTTCCAGCATCTACGAACACAAAACTTCAAACAAGTCAGTGTAACAATTCTTGTTATAAAATACTAACCCCCAAATTACAGCACTAAATGCTGTATATTCCCTTTAAGGAGCACACCTGCATAAGAAACTAACTTTGAAGCAATTAATTTTTTTGTTGGTGGGGGAATGGGGTGACCCGTATCCATCACCCCAGATTCAAGTGGGGGAAAACAGTCAACAAGCATGAATGAAAAAATGCAAAAATGCACATGTGACGACGTTCAGGCATGGAAGCGTCCCAATAATGCTACCAGAAGCGTCATTGTAATTTCAAAATCAGATTGGTGCACATGTACGGTATATGTGCCGATACTTACGAGGGGGGCGAGGGACACAGGGGAGTGGGGTGGGGGCTGTCACGATCCCGGATTTAAGTCAGAAAAAAAAATAAACAAGCTGAATGATTGAAAGCATGACAGACGGCATTTTTGTGACAATATTGACTTCTCTGTACCTGAATGGGGTAGGAGATTGAAGTGATAAGGGGGAAGAGGGGGGGGGGGTGCTGTCATGATCCCGGACGTAAAGTTAGGGGAAAACTGTCAACAAGCCATCAAAAGGACATGAACTCCAAACGCATTGCCCAGCTAACGGAATCTGACATGCTTTTTCTTACGGTTTAAGCATGAAAAAGGCCCGCAACTTAACTTTGAGGCCCGCCAAAACATCAAAGAGTTTTGTTGGATACAATGTATGCACTGTGGGCCTCTGTACAAATGATAGTCTCTGAAATGGATAGCAAACTTGTACAACATTTCTGAGAAATTTGAAACTGAAAAAAATGAACTGAAAAGTCACTCTGGGGCATCAGTACCAAAAAGCCTTTAACCCCCCCCCCCCCCCCATGAATTAAAAAAAAACTGCAAAGGAAAAAAAATCAATACAATTTGATGATATCTCAACACCTACCAGTACAAAAAAATTACCCAATATTTAAGTACGATATGAATCATAATTGTGTTTGGCAACTTTCCACCGATCTGCAACCTCATGTAGCTGACATGGACAGTGAAGGGCGCCCTCTGTTAGCCAAAATAGTTTAGGGAAACACAATAAAGTTACCAGAAGTGCTTGATTTTTGGCACAGATTGTCATAAATGAAAAGGGAAACGAGTAACCTAATAAAAACATGTTAAATTCAGAGGACACTGATCAATTTGAACAAAAATATGAGGTTTATATTGCCAAAAAGCGACATGTTCATTTGAAAAACATAAGTATTTTGAACGGTACCGCAATTAAACTTTTTATGAGATGGAATTTGTGTTGGGGGATGTAAATCATTAGTTTTGCCCTTTTTCCCCCAACTTTCACTCGGGAGGTAACACACTAAGCAATAAGCATACAGTGTTTATACGTCGGTGAAGGGCAACCCAATATTGATTCAAATTTTATAAATTCGTTTGAATTTCAGCTTAAGCCTTAATCATGGCCAAATAAAAATCATAAATCATCATCATTTGGACTCATTTTCAAAAAGTAGGTCAACTATTTCTCCAATTATTTGAATAAAAAAATTGGTAAATAGATTTTTTCCCAGTTCTTTTACACAGCAAATTCCTGTTGTTGGGAGGGCTACCTCAGAACTTCTGACTGCACTGTGACCTCAAATTAACCGACTCGCAAAGAAAAAAATTGGCACCAGTACAAAACTGAAGGGTATTATTCTTATTCCAATTCTGCCACTGCGATTTTCTTTTCGCTCTGTCACTCCCTTCTGGTGTTCATATCGTGAAGTGACAAGGGTGTGTTGTGCGTGTGTCGCTGCCGCATGTCTAGACCAAGTCAAAGGAATTAATTCAAGTTGAATGAAACAGCAAGCTTGAAGGCGAGAATGACACCTTTATGCTATTCAAAGTTGTTGGTATTGACTTTCCCTGCCTTTGTATGATGGGGAAAAATAGGACTCTTACCGGTATGATAGCTTAGAGTGAGAAGAGAATAAAAAACTGGATGTATCATGTTTGGAAAAGTATGATTCTTAGGACTAAACTGCAATAAACAATTGAAGGGTGAATTTGTGGCATTCCCAAATTAATGTCAGACAAAAGTATGCTTTTATTTTGGCTTTTGCACCTTTTATAACACATGGAGATTGTGGCCTAGTGGTTAGGGTTTGTGACTCATGATCAGATGGTCAGGGGTTCGAATCCAGCTGCTGGTCATATGCTGTGTCCTTGGGCAAGCTACTTTATCTACACTTGCCTCACTCCACCCAGGAGTATAAATGGGTACCTGCATTAGCTGGGGAGTAACCTGCGATGGAGTGACATCCCGTCCAGATTGACCCAATGACGGAAAGACCAACGGACAGACCGCCCTTAAGCAAATGAGCAACCAATTATGCAAGCAAGCAACATATGACCAACCAAGCAACCATGCAAACATCCTGCCAACCTACCAACTGGTTGACCAACCAACAAACCCAAGATAGAACAACTGACCAACAAACAGCACCACTGACTGACCATGAGAAGCCGACATAACATGTCCTAGTCTGAAAAATAAGACTATGCCACTCAAACCCATGTCATAAAAATAAGTATTTTCATCAACAATAAGTAACACAGTAGTAGCATAGGTCTTGAGCCCGAGTGACAATATTTGGCCAAGGAATGCAGCAAACACATGCAACTGAGCTAATTCTTCCAGCAAACACAAGCCAGCCACCGGACGGATTCCGTAATTAAAAGCCTCCACTTAAGGGTCCCCAAGAAAATTCCGGAACAGCCCCGATTATTTTCACAGCATTTAGCAGGACACCTTGCAAGTGTTTTCACTGTTTGAGGTCAATATTTGTTTTGGGATGGGCAAAAACCCGCAGGCCCAAAAAAGGAAAACGCATCAAGTCTGCAAACAATGGGGACACCCTTTCTTGCTTGACGGCTGAAATTCAAATGTTGATTCCTTTTGTAAAACAACCATTAGATGAAAGAAACTTTCTTTTTTTAACACTGTTGGTAATAGGGAGAAACAAAATGCGCCTACACAGGGGCTTGAAATATTAGTTTAACAGTTTAGAGATTTGTTGTGTGTTCTTTTTTTTCTTTTTTTGAAGAGACACCGAGATATTTGCAAAAGATGGATGAAAGTTGAAGGTGGGGGGGGGGGGGAGTGGACACACTGTAGACATTTCCATGGGTGTCGTGTTGACGAAAACATTCTTATGGTTGCCATAGCAATACCATCATCGGTTACAGCGAATGACTTACTGCTGTTGACAAGTTGAGAGAAACAAATCCAGATTTTTGTTTTCTTTTTCCTTCATTTTTTTTTTTTTAAAGTGCTCAGGTGCACGTCATCGTTCGTGTTTACTTCACAGACTAGACAGTAATCTTAACAAAGTGCGGTTGTTTGTAATGCGACCCCACCGCATGGGGTCCCCTTTTGAAAAAACCAGGAACTGGGAAGCAACATTCACGACGAATAAACATGTCATGGTTTGTGGTCATGAATTAAAGAGTTGCACTTGACGGTTGGAAAACAAGCTACCAACTTTCGGAGCGTTTGTCGACAAAATGAAAAGGTGTTTGAAACATTATATCATGAGTACGTATCAAAGATATTTCTTTCAGAGTCTATATTTGTCCCTCCACACAACAACTACTAAACACAATTAGTACAATTACTTCTAAAGAGGAAAGTTCACTCGAATATCCCTGCGATAAAAGAGAAAATTCCTGAAGCTTTTAGCTTAATAAAGCATTAACCTATCAATTACAAAGCCCAGCAAAAAAAAACAGGATTAAGAAAACTTGATTTGATACTCAGTATGATGCCTAAAATGCAATCCTGCTCGAATTTTCACCAAACAGATTCTACCAAAGAGGCGAACTATTCTTTTGGTAAAACTGTTGGATGTTGCTGAATTCATGCCCCCCTCCCCCCCAAAAAAGTTCCTGATGCATTTTTTAAACAAAATCTTTGAAATGCATTTATTTGTTCCATTTCTAAGGGTGTTTAGAGCCTTTCTTGTTTTATGCAAATTACTCAGGAGTTTTCCACCCTTTGTATGGAAGCATAGAAAAGCAACAAGCAATAAAAAAATATTCCAAATTCGCATATCGCCACGGCAACTTACAATTTTGCTGCAGCGAGTTATTGTCTTGCAGCAGCGACTTACTATCTTGCGCCACAGTCATTCTTACTGCTGCGATTTAAAATCTTGTGAGGGGTAACTCGTTACGTTACGGTACTTGCCGCAGCGAGACACCAATTAGTAAATTTGTTATGGCTTGTGGCCCCTCTGGGATTCCGTACCTTAACATTTTCTCCATATTCAGGATATTTGTATTCTTTTGGAATCCAGGTCAATCCCGGTCCGGGTCTTTCAGGAACATTCCAGCCATCGAAATGAGGCCAAATTTGTAACTATTTCCATCTGGTTTCGGCATTAAAGCTACCATAATTCTTTCTGAGCCTGGGACGAAATCAAGGATGGAGACGAGGCAAGATTTGGAAATCCTTTGGACTCAACCGGCCCACATTCAAGCAGCTAAGCCCCGCCCACTTCAATATCAACACCCCCCCCCCCCCCCCCACAAAATCTCATATTTCGGTTGTACACCGCCCTCAGGCTACATGTCTGGCAATTTCGCCAGCAACATATCTGATTGAGTGGGCGCAAAATTCTTCTGCCAGAAATCAAATACGGACAAAAAACGGCCACCAAGACCTGGATAAGATCCAACTGTCCTCATTTTTAATAAAAAAATAGTCGAAAATAACTCGGTAACCAGGTTGCCTCGTTTCATAGGGAGAAACTGGTAACCACAACACAGGACTGAAGTGAGGGTATTATTTTTCGGTTGGATATGAAAACGGCAAAACCAACTATGTCTTTTCAACAACAACAAAAAGAAGAAAAAAAAGAAGAAGTAGACAACAAACTAGAACTGGAACATGAGCTTTGTGCCACAAAACGTGCCGGTAACCCGACACGGAGGGATATAGGGAGTAGTATTGACATAAGCGGATAAGTTATTGTGTGTTGATTACATTCGAACCAAAAGCTGACCGAGTGACTTGACAGAATATCTGCTGGCTTTCAACACCCGTCTAACCCTGCTCCACTTCAAAACGAACTGACGACAATAAAGTTATAAACATTCATAGAATCGTTTATCACAGCCTTAAAAAAAAAAAAACTCCCTGTACCGCCCAAGTACTCAACGATTTTATGGTTTACTGCCACATGCTTAAGGCCAATTGACACTTGTGCGACTTTGTCGTGGGACAATTTTTATAAATACATACAAACAAAATGAGTTGTTTACATTCACGCGACAAAGTCGTGCAGCTTATCGCGCGACTTTTTAAAATCAAATTTGAAGTGATTTTGTCGCGCGACACAAAACGTCACATACGTATTTCAGAGACCCTGCATCTGAAAAGTGATTATTATAAAAGATCGCGCGACACATTACTTATTCGCTTACACACGAGCATCTGCGACATTGCCGCGTGACAAAGTCGTTGCGACAAAATCGCGCATGTACAGGCCTTAAGGCTGTCATTTTATTGTTTAAATAGTCGAACTTTGAACGTTCAACTTGTCTTATAAGCCAAAAATAAAACAACATAAAATCTGGCACAAATGTAGACTTTTGGTAGCCATGGTAACCAAGGGGCTTGTAGTATCATCAATAATCTCAAAAAGAAAAACAGACAGTTAAGGAATGAAATTCCGTTCGGTTTTATTTTCAACTACAAAGACTCTGTTGAGTTATATCACATGCAGTAGAATATTAATCTTTATAATACAAGGCTTCGCGAGATTAAATTACAGCTGAGAAACGCATTACAAATACAATACATACATTTCTTCGAAGAGCAATTTCAAGATCCGCCAAACTCAGAGTATTTAAACGGAATATACAACATTTGCAAACATCAAACAACAAAACTACCAAATTATCACGAAAAACCTTACTGTTAGTGAATGACAGTCTAAAGCATCCTGTCAAATTATGGCACCTGGTGTGGTGACATTTTCAAGAAAAGTGGTGTTTGGAAAAAACTGGCCTTTTTCGAATACTGCTCCCAATTTATCAGATTTAGTTAGTTTGCATTTTCTTTGCAATCGATTACACACCTGTGAACGGGTACAAGCCAGCTAGACTGATTCCCTGACAATACAATTCCCTGATGTCTTTAAATTGCTTCGTTTCATCTTAAGTTGGGTCAGGGAACCAGAGTACAAGAACATGCTTGTTTTTCTTGGTGTTTCCAGCATCTACGAACCCAAAACTTCAAACAAGTCAGTGTAACAATATTTGCCATAAAATACTAACCCCCAAATCCATCAATTTCTGAAAATTAAAGCAAAAGCAAATGTTGTATATTCCCTTTAATTCTGCTGCCGACATAGCTTGACGTCCACACATATCCCGCCACAAGCCTTCCATAAAACTTCTGAAGGTATTCACCATTGACTCATAACTTGTCATACGGCCAGGCTACTTATGATGGATATCTATCGTTCAAGACTTTATTCTGCCCTCTCACCAATAATCGTACTTCAAAATAAATATTCCAGCTACGTGGAACCTTATCAAAATAATGAACGTATACTACAGACATATCTACACAGTCAATGAAGTAAAATCAAGAAAATATGGGTAAAGTGAAAAAATAATAATAATATTTTTGCTATTGAGCCAAAAAAAAACACCTAAAAATAAACAAATATCAATTTCTACGGCCAGAAATTTCAGATTTCGTCATGTCCGTGAAGCAAGGTCGTATGTCCTAAAATGGCATGTGACGTCAAACGCGAGTTTTCAATGTCGAAAGGTCTCGCTTAAAGTAACCCGGATGTACACACAAAGTCAATGGATGTTGCGATACGCAATTTACGACCTTGTTGCACTGACGCGACAATTTCTTCCTCAAAGTTTAATCTGGCCATAATTTTTCCAGCGTTCGGCGCATTTTCTCAAACATGATCATGACATTAAAACGATGTAAATTGCATTTATATTAAGTTATAACCAAACGATGCACACTTTTAATGTATAGATATTTACAGTTCTGTGGGATTTCCTCCAAGTTTTTATTTTTTTATTTTCACATAGTTGTACATTTTGCTGTTATACAGAGTAAAGTCAGAGTAATTTTTGTTTTTATTAAAATGAGTACAAAGATTTTTTTGAGGCCGTTTATATTTTCCTTAATAAACACTACGCAACACTGCAGAAAACTGCAGAAGTACTTACGATGGAGGCGTATTCGTTTATGATATTCGAAAAAATTTGGTTGAAATTTAAACTTTCGAGACAGGAAACCTCTGAAAACGGACCAAACACACAGAGAGTTTGAAAAGAGTTCAATCAAAATTTATCACCAATATTGTTCTTAAAGAATTATTTCACATTGACGAATTATTGAATGCAATTTAACCACCCCCCCCCAAAAAAAGTCCCAAAACACAAAACAAACAAAAAACAGGCATTATTTTATAAGATGCTAATGTCAACAATTCCTCACAGAACAAACAAAACTATAAACCACAAAACAATGACAAAACAGGAACTGACAATTAAAATTATAGTAGTGCAACTCCACACTTTGTCTAAAAAAAATTTCAATGAAAATTTTGACTGCACAAAAAAATGAAATCCTCTTGAAATGCATTTTAAGTAATTATAATTTCAAAAACCTCTATCATCGACCCCAACGGACTACAGATTCTTTAAATTGACAAAAAGCTTTTGAAAAATTTTGTAAGATCAGGAAGTGGAGTTTGTCTTTAAATAGGTTTTTTTTTTGCTGCTATCGGTAGGTAGGATTGTGCTGAATATACTGGTATCCGAATATTCAACATTAATTACAGCTGTCATGAGCTGTAAGCACAAAGCACTCTCAGGCATAAAACTAAGAGACTACAAACACAACGACAATCTCTGCCCTCGCGAGTACCAATTTTACTCCTGGGAAGGGAGAAGCATTAGTGTAAAGTGCCTTGCCCAGGGACACACGCACACAACCCAGGCTGGACTCAAAAACTGCAGTCTAACAGAATCACCCACATGATTTTGAGTTGGACTTTCTGGACCACAAGGCCGCGACGCAAGAGATGAAGCATTCCCATTTAGTCTCGTACGAACTTTACACAATGCTGAATAAATGAGAAATTCTGTGAAATAGCCAAGTTCATGCTCTGTAATTAAAGGCTCATACGTGTAATATAAATGCCACCAAAAACAAAAATAGACTAACAGAGAAAAGGAATTCCAAGGCAGCTTGCCCGGCCCTAATCCATCTTCAGGTTCCTGTATATATAACGGATGAATTTCAGCGACGCGAAAAACGAGACCGTGCCCAGCATGAGGAAGAAGACGTAGCACGCGAGAAACGTGAAGCCGAAAAACTCCACGGTCTGCAGAATGCCCGTCATGCTGGAGCGCTTGACGAAGTAGAAAATCGCGTAGATAAAGACAAAAATACCCGTGGATCTACGGACGAAAATCAAAAGATGGACATGGATGGGTGATGGGTTAGTTCAACAAATGAAATGATCAAAATTGTGCGAAATATGGGCATTAAGGGAACATCTCAAACGTGGAACGTTCCAAGCGTTCTGACTTTTGAGACTTTCCCTAAACCACACAAGAGTGCTTCAAAAATTAAATTTGAGCAGCAGGGCGAAATTTCAAGGAGCTCGTTAGCCAAATTTATTTTCTCGGCAACAAACTTGCTAAGCCAAAAATGGCGAGGTACCAGGCAGAATATGCAGCATATGGCGTTTTGGCTGGTGACCCAATTCTACTTAGGCTAAAAAAAAAACACCGTAAATATTTTGACAATAACTAAGGTAAGTTTTAATCACTTTGGCTTCTTGTCTGCGATTTTTACCAGCACTTTTATAAAGTCACGATTTTGTTTTTTTGCTAAATTTTAAACGGCATATACAATCATTTGCATTATCCCAAAAGTAACCTACCAAATAATTAGCAAAAAAAAATGTAGCAATATTTGTTTATACTCCATGAAATTTCACCCTTGGTTGTTAATAAAGCCGACTTGAACAGTTTGGTATCTTGTCTACAACTGCTGAAGTTTTTAAATTTGCAAAATATCCCTGAAACTTAAGTTTCAAAGATCATATGTTTGACTCAAGTGTTATTTTAACTTCCGGACTCTAGATGACTGTGCTGGTACCCCGCAAGCCGAGCTATCCCACTCAATGTTAGCAGTTTCCAAATTATCCAGTATTTTGTTTACGGGGCACCAGTTAGAAGCTGTCAATGTGTGTTCGTTTGTGAGACTACACTAAGCAAGATGTTGAAAGTTGAGATTCAAAAGTTTGAGGTCGTCAGATAAGTCTATAAAAAAAAAAGTCAAGCATTTGATCATAATTATGTACGACAAGAGGCCTGACTGTTCAAGGATAAGCAGCATAACATGCAAAGGAAATAGGGAACCAGACTTACCCAGCGCTGAAGATGGAACGCCACCACCAGCGGTAATCCTCGTTGGACAGCTGAAAGTAGGTCAGCGCGACCGAGATGCACGCGGTCACGCTCAGAAGGATGCCGTAGACAACGAAGAGGATGCCGTACAAGGTGTACATCTCGCGACCCCAGACCGTGGCGAAGATGTAGTACAGCTCCACAGAAATAGCACTATTTGATGCAAAATAAATAATTAAAATTACAATGCAAAACTGACTAGGTTCAATCTGATCGTCTTATGATGACGTCATTTATATAGACCTTTGGGGAATTTCGTTAACTACATTTTGATACCCTGTTTGCTACCAAAGACTGTAAATCGTTAAAAGTTGACAACGGTTTATGAAAAATGATGCAGTTTGAAAACTTACAAATTTAAAGAGTACGCGCGTGGAAATTGCAGCTTGACAATGTTACACTGCTTGAAAAAATGGCAGGGAATATTGATCGCACGCTGCTTGTATACATGGGAGCACGCAAAATGCTTTGTTCGGGCACTGTGGTTACACTAAGCTATTTCTCTTCGAGTAATCTTTAAATTTGCAACTTTTAAAACAGCATAAATTTTGATAAACCGTTGTCAATCTTGGACGATTTACAGTCTTTGGTTGCAAACAGGGTATCAAAATGTAGCTAACAACATTCCCCAAAGGTCTATATAAACGACGTCATCATAAGACGATCATATTCAAAATTATTCAAAACTCAAGCCTTACCTTTGAACAACGCAGATTACGTAACAGAACCCAGAAACATCAGCATGAACCAAGTTTGTTCGGATGGGAAGACAGAGCCGGAAAATTTACCTGAAGGGGAGAAAGCCACCAACGAGGCAGTGCATGAGTCCTGAACGGAACCAGGGCACGGACGGGATCTCCCGGGCGATGTTCTTGGTCCTGCAAGGAGCGTCGAAGGAGTCGGACATGTTCTTGCCGAATATGCCTCCGGTCACTGTCAGTGGATAGCCAACTGGATGCGTAACAAAAAAAGACGTTTTATTGGATTGGAAAATTCAGTATCACTTCCAATACAATGTGGCACACAAGTGCAGGGCAAAACAAACCAAAGAAACCACAAAACAAGAAAATGCAAAAAAAAAACACCGCTTCTCGCTGTACGTGTAACAAGCGAGCAGGGTCCGCAACATGGCCCTGCTAACCACAGAATTCCGCGCTTACAATCACCATTTTGTTTCAACCGCGCCAGCAGAAAAATTCTGTGCTAACCCTGTAAGCACAGAATCCTTAGTTATTGGATGTACGCATGCACAGAAGCCAAAATTCCTCGCTAACCCGTGAAGTACGCTTAGCGTTAGCGCAGAATTTTCTGCTACAGTAAGCAGGCATTTTTGCTAACGGTAAGCAGAGCCAAGAAATCGGGCGCGGATGCCATTGTAATCAATTGAAAAATATGCAAAATACAAAGTACGCAAAATAAAAACATAATTTGATGCCTGATTTAATGGCCATATTTAAGATAATACTGACCAGTTTTTGAATTACAATTCATTGTTTGATCAGTGGTATAAGAAAACCAGCCTGGTTATTGACCAATCAGAATGTTCCAAACTATGTGCAGTACTAATAAATATTCATTAAAACCTGAATTGGACCAATTAGAATGCTCAATCTGTCTGAGGTATTTATGAACATTCACTGAATATCAGACAGTCTGTTTGATGAGTTTAATTTAACGTCGAGGTATGTCATTCCAAATTGGGCCGTTCTTACTTGGGCGCTGACCACTCACCTAGTATCCAGATGCACAGGAGCAGTAGTATAGTGGTGAAGGGCAGGGCTTGAGTGGAATCGTTGTACCAGGCGACCGAGTTCACCACACTCCAGATCAGAAAGAACGGCACTGAACAAAGAAAGGGATCAACAATCAAAAATAAATATTCTGATTGGAGAATGAAGCAACAGACTATAAACTAATTCGGCAAACAGCCATTTTGTGAGGTAGAACCAGGCGATACGTACGCAGCTATGTAATTATTTTTTTTCCCCACGTTTTGGAGAGCAGTGCGATAGCTCAGTCGATACAGGGTCGTGATTTTGCACCGTGAGGTTGCGGGTTTGAATCACCGTTTTGTACCCGAATTTTTTATTTTCTAACCTGAGGCTTCGGAGGCTTTTTTTAAGGGAAATAAAGTTTGAATTTCATTACGTTCGAATTCATTTTTTTTTCAAATTTTATATTTCTATTCATGGTTTTAGAAAAGTAAAACTCCAAAATGCCATAGCATACACCCATATGCGGATGTCGTTTATGAGACAAAAAATTCGCAACCAGGGTCGCTTCAATCGGGCTCAGGAAGTATGCATCTAATCTTGATCACAGTGATCATGAAGTCAGCTCCAATCTGAAATACACAAAGAGCAGCCATATTGGAAGGCCCAAAAAGAGCAAGCGGCGGCTTCAATTCTTTGTGTACAGCAATGGACCAATGCACTATCAGATAATACAAAGATGTGTGAATTGCACCTCCAATGCCAGCTTTGGGCAAGTTCGTGCAAGGACTATAGTTAACCATTGGTCGACTAACGCTTGCCCAAACTCTGTCTAGTCGACGATGGTTAACTACGCTAGTCGACTATTTGAAACCAACCTACTGGGGTTGGTTGCATCGCTGGTAACCAATAGCCGCGCGCGTTCATAACGTACAGCAGGAAGCCAGGATCCAGACGTTTTGCAATGACATTTTGACCAGCATTCGACTAGAGACGTTCGCACGTTGCTATTAGTGCGCAGGTGTTAGGTACGTCACAAATCAACCACTAGTCGACTAATGGTCCTTGCCCGAACTTGGCCCTTTCTGAAGTATTTTTCCGTCTTACCTGTGAACAGGGACGACGTCAGGACAATGTTCCAGACCCAATTCTCCCCACCCAGCTTCTTGTAGAAGGTACTGGACACATACCCTGACACACCTGGTGACGGACGGGGAAAGAATCAAGCATTCAAGCACAGCAACTCAGAAAGTCTAACAGCTGAGGCATATGAACTTTCAAGCAAAGCGAAACGTTAAAGGTCTAAATACTCAATTGATTCAGCATGGCTACTGACCTATCGCCGTTTGTGAGTTAGCAACGCCCCTTAGACAACCCTATGGAATTTTTGCACACTAAGTTTTGTTTGTCTTAGATTTTGCCCGTTCCGCGTCCATTTGTATATAAATTGGACAATATTTCACAAGCTGCGTTGACGCGATTCGAACGTGATTCTACTGCGATAGCTCAAATCACTGGAAGTCTTCTCACACATGTGGTCTACACAATGTGCCAAATTTAGCCTATTCATTGGCGTTACAGGGTATTCCTATACAACAGCACTGCCCGGCACGCTTCACCAGTCTACGACCAGTCTAAATCACAAGTGACAGCCAGTCAGTCAGTCAGTCGGTGGAGAGGTACAAAGCGACACTAGGCTGGTCCCCGTGTCCAGGAAAAAGAAGTATATCAATACTCACATGAGGTCAGGGCGTACAGCAAGATGGCGGCCGTGTTCATGGAGCCATGCTTGTGGACGTTAAACATTCCCAGTAGAGCCATGATGATGATGGCCGTGGCTAGGGTCAGGAACTGGGAGCCCACACCTGGTACAAAAACCCAAAAAAACTAAGATTCAATGTACAAAATGGAGTCAAATCAGTATTTTAACATCCAAGAAACTACTCCTGAAAGCCCACAAAAGTTCTACTTTAATCCTGATTTTGTCCTTCAAAGTCGTACTTTTGTCATTTTTTTTCTAATTTTGATCCTATTTTTTCACCTGGGTCTGCTTGAAAGCCTTTGTAACTTGTGATCAGAGGGTCAGGGGTTTGAATCCAGCTCTAGCTATATTTTGTGTCCTTGGGCAAGCCATTTTACACCAACTTGCGTCTCTCCAACTAGGAGAATAAGCTGGGGAGTAGCCTGCGATGGCCTGGCATTAAGTTTAGGGATAGAAATGCTCTACAGACATTTCACGCCGAGGAAACTGGAGATAAACGCCAGTCTGATGAGCCATATTGGCTCGGGACAGACTTTACTCACCGAGCATGGCGCAGAGTAAGCTCCGTTGCGGAGGGAACCTGAAGACGTCCGTGTGGATGATCTTCCATCCGTTCTCCTCCTGGTCCATCTCATCGGTGTCGTCGTCGTCAAGATTGTAACGGGCAAAATCGTTCTTCAAGACACGCATCTGCGAAACAGGGACAAGCAATGTGAAATAAGGAATTCTGTCCAATGATTAAAAGAAAAGAAAGGAATCAAAGCGACTGGAGAGAGATTTGAACCTGCAACCTCCTAGCACCAACAGTCACCAATTCATAGCGCTTTAGTCAAGTCCATCACAAGTCTGGTCAAAAGTAACTCACCGGTCCAGTCACAAGTAATGAGGCTGAACATGGAAGGGAAAAAAAAACGCGTTTGCCACAGTTCATTTGAATATTTTTATGACTTGTGGGGGTCACGCGTAACGTCACGTTGATAGCAACATTACTTATGCTGCAACTCGAAAATGAAAACCACAGTTCGCTCAAAGAGGATACAGCATTTTCTTACAAAATTTCAAATAAACTACAAAAGCGAAACACTGATTTTGTAAGAGTCAGGGCACGTGTGACTTATGATGATGTTCCTTACCAGGATGATTAGTACGAAGCCGAGCAGCAGAAACACGAGCACCATGGAGTTGATGATGGACAGCCAATGTACCTGCAAGAAAACATCGGACTCATAAGAACTGAAATGTACATGTCATGACCAATTCGTCAAAACTGGTCTTTCTCTCCAATTTGTTTTGCGTCAACTGCAAGGTCGCCTAAATCGATTCGGTTTCTGTCCTCGATTCATCGATGGTGTTGCACGTGTGTGTCCTCAATTTACAGCCTAAACACGCAGGCACGCACGTGTGTATTTGCCTGCAATCGGGGACCCCTTTTGTCCCTCTTTTGTTTGTACTTCAACTTTTAAGGAAGACCTCCCATATGTTTTATAAATGAATCGAAATTGGAAAACTCTTGGGAATTAAAAACCCTATTGTCCTCTATTGTTCAATGTCCTTTATTGAATGCAGAAACAAACTCACATGCACACACCAACAGACTGAAGGAGTACAAGATCGCAGTACCCAAATGTCTGGCTTGAAAGCCGGGGGGACAAAAAGAGCTTAGGGAGTTAGGGTTAAGTGAAAAGAAGTCACACCTTTTCTACATTTTTAGACATGGAAAAGTCACTCATGTTACCTCCAGGGTTCTGGGGAAGAAACTGCTGCTCTTGAGCAGTCTCAGGTGACGCTGGTTGTATGCCATCTTGGTCTCTTGCCAAACCACCGAGTAGGTGAACTGCACCTCCAACGGTGCAACAACGTCATCAAGATTCAACGGCATTCGGTCCCGCGTCGTGATGTTGGCGTACACAATCTGAAAAACATAACCAGGAAAACTGTCAAGCTTACAAAGAAGACTGACAGTGTTTGCTTTTAGTAAATTGTGATGTGTTGTTAAAAACAGACTCTTTGAGGCAGTTTGACAAAAGCATTTTTTAAAGGTAACTTTTATCGACTGTGTGTCTTGTAATCTCACCTGGTCCTTATTGTATTCAATATAGAAGGTATGATGATGCCACAGGAACAATTTGTGAGTGTGCGGGATGAAGCCGCCCTCCTCAAAATGGCCGACAAAACCTCGTAGCGGGACATTATCTGCAATAGGAACAGTTAAAAGAAACAGAGAAATGAAAAGTTTTGCTGATAAATAGTGTTGTGTCAAATTTCGGAATCGACCTTACAATTCAAAGGGAAAACTCTTACCCATGACAAACTCAAAATAATAGAGATCCTCAATGGCTTCCTTGATCTGTTTGAGGTCGGCGTCTTTCAGCGTCACAATGCACAGCTCTTTGTTCAGTTCATTCTCTGGAAAGAAAATAATAAAAAATAATATGATTACAAACAAAACGGCCTCAAAGAGACAAACAAATTCAAATTTGGCTCGGCAACATTGACCCTCAAATCATGAAGTTGGGACACCAAGCCAAAGCTGGAACAAAGTTGTGGATTGACAAATGGCCCATCCGCCATTCAAGAACTTCAAATCACGAAGTTGGGACCAAAAGCTAAAGCTTAAAACAAAGTCGTGATTTGACAAATGGCCCATCCGACCAACCCATACGCCAAGTTTGAAATTGAAACCCCAAATAATTCTTTAAATATTCTGCCGAGTGGAAACCATTCGTATTGTTTTTATCATCATGACCTTGACCTTACACCCTTGTCTCCACACTCAATAGGTTTTCTGGGGATATCAAGACCTACGGACATACCAAGTTTCAAGTTGTAATGCTACCGCTCCCGAAGCATGTGTTTTACTTACCTTTGAATTTGACGTCGTACAAAGAGACTGCCATTCTGTCGCCGTCCAGAATTTCTCCTAGTGTCAAGCTCCGTGTTTCAACCTGAAATGAACAGAAATTATAAGAACATCATCAACTTTTGTCAACCAAAACATTGTAATTTGGGACGCGTATGCCAAAATGTAATTGTAGCAGAATGACCTGAAACAGCAATACCTTGTCATAGCATCAATGTATCACAAGGTTTTGACACAGGCATGCAACTGGGAATTTAGATAAAACGAGGAAATTTCAAACCACACAAGACTTTGTACAGTGTTTTTTCAATTTGTAATGGCATTCACGAGAAGTAAAAAACGAGGAAATCTGCGGATCCGAGGAAAACTTGCATGATTGCATTGTCATCACTAAGCATCAATGTTAAACAGGGCATTGACATGTCGGAAACTCCTCAATATCTGAACACCATTTGTTAAGATTGAGTTTTGTGATGTTGTTAATTGATACACTGATTTAAATATAAATGTTTTACCTTTTCCGGTCGACACACAGGCAACTGGTAGTAATGGTAGGTCTCATGAGGATTGAAGTATGGGCCGACTTTATTTACATACACTGTCACCTACGAACAAACCAAACGTCAGGAATAACTGTATTAATGGGCCAATTCCTTTATCATTTTATGGTGAAAAAGTGACTACAGATTATCATGATTATTACACACATTTAAACAAAACCAATGGCATTTAGTTTCTTTTGAACCCCATTCCTATTATTAAGACTAGAAAGGAAACACATTCTGATGTGGATGTTTTGGACCCCCAACTGCTGGCGAAAGAAACTTTATTCATGGCTCTGTCGAATAGACCATTATTGCGTTGCGGACATCTTGATTTTTCCCCATTCAAATCAACGTAACCAAAGCGAGGCTGGAAGGAAAAATAGTCTGGTTCCTTTTTCAAGTTTTTGCACAAAAAACATTGTCACTCGGTACTGTTAAAAAGAAATGCCCCCCCCCCAAAAAATCAAAAATCAAAGTTGAAACAAACAAACAAAACAACACTGAATTTCTTCCAATTCCATAACGAATTATGAGATGGGCAGGCTCTACGTATTTAACTGTCCTATGTAAGGTTTCTTTCAAATTGGGGTAGGCTCTGAGGGAAAGTGACGTGGGGCGAAGTGACACCGGCGATGTGGCACAGGCGGGCCTGGAATCATGGGGCGAAGTTGAAATGGGCGCTGCCAAGTTTGCAAGCTTGCCAACGCATCATCGGACTTTTTTTCACACCAATAAACGATACGAAATCTACCCTAAATTCGAACACTATCCTACAGTTAAATTGTGAGTACCCAGGTTATTTCGCTACCTTTTCGCCGTCTTTATATTGGTTGCCCGATGCTTCACAGGAGGCCAAAAAAGCGAATAAAATCGCCAGCAAAATCGTGGATGCCACCTGGACGGACGCCATATTGCTTCATGAATAAGGCGTGAAATGACGAGAAATTACGGGATGGTGCGAGAATAAAAACAAATCTAGTCTGGTACCTTGGCCTTGCAGTTAAATCGTGCACATATGAATATATTGAAAGGATACTAGTCCTCATATTATTGGATTTGAAGTCAACAGAGGGCGCTCTACATCCGCGAGGAAGCTGAACGAACACCTGAAGACTAGAGCGGAGGGTAGAGCGGAGGCAGCTGTTGTTTTATTTAATTCAGTGAATTGGTATAAATTTTTTATTAAAATATTAGTAATTTTCTGTATGATTAAGGTACAGTGAATTATGATAAATCACGTATACTCATATAATATTGATTGCGAAAATCTGTGGTAGATGTATTGCATTTAATGAGTGTGTAGCCTTGCCTTGTTCAAGTTGTTGCGGCATTGCTAGGCTGTAGGGGAGGGGTGGAGCAAGACGCGGGGGGGAGGCGGGGTATAAAGATCGATTGCATTAAGAATCAGCAGCTATGTTTGAAGTGTGTTTTGTTATGTTAATTCATTAACAATGAATGAATAAGAGGTTTACAGTTAACTCAGTGCCTGAGTTAACTACACCATCTTGGCCAGAAGGCAAAATTGAAGCACTGAGCAGCACTAGTGAACGCGATCACAGCGCATCAGCTTAATTTGCTCATCGCTACATCATGTGCAGTAAATCGCACAGGCTAGCGTCTTTTTTGCCCCCTTGCCAAGATGGCACCGATAACCGTGAACAGGTCTATGTTTGAGTGTCTTGAATGTGTTCAATATGTCACATCATGAATGTTTAATTTTAGATCACAGATGTATATTTTTTCACAGATCAAAAGCAACCTTTGATATGACCCGATCTCTGGACCGAATTCATATGACTGCATCGTAGATCCAGCGTTATTGCTACCATGGCGGAGGCTAGTGTCATGACGATCGTTCAGTCTCTCCGCGACAAGTTGACTTCAGAACCACCCCCACCATCGCATAAGGTATGTAAAAGAATTGTTTCAAATAGTGAAAGACAAAATGAGATATTCAAGAACATTTGGTACTTTGGGTAAAACTTTTACCAAATGTGTCTTCCGGTTGGTGACTATTTAATAATTTGAAGGTAATAAGCGCTCTCACGGTAGTTTGCGCCATCTTGTTCACGGAGCAAAAGAACACTCGTTGCTGAGTACACACATCAATCAAAAACTTTTGCGCTTCCAAGTCATCATGCGATCCTTCCCGTCTAGCAATGTGTGTTCTTTTTGCCCTGTGAACAAAATGCCGCATACTACCGTGAAAGTGCTTATTGCCACAAGTAACAAAAAAGAACAAGTTGTGATATTTTCAGTTGAATTCCTCGTCGTTTAACTTGAATTCTCCTCCTCTTTTCCAGATTTTGAGGATTCTTCAGAAACTTTCAGCACTGCCCATCTCAATCGATGTACTGCATGTAAGTGGAAATCAACAGTTGTGGTCAACTCAATTGCAAATTATTCAGAAATTGAACCACAGATCCCCAACAAGTAAAATCACAAGTAGGCTAGTAGCAGTGGATGAAAAATGTCTGACAGTTTTTGTAATTAGCTTGTTATAAGATTTGAGGCTTTGCATGGTGGGGTATCGGTATCGTTTCAGTTTGCGGTAACACCATGTGGTAATAACTACTGCTTAGAAGATATTAGTTCTGAAAAGAACTTGTCCTGCTTATTATCAACTTTGCTAAGTAGTATTTGTTCTGTTAAGAACAGTCCTGCTGTAAGTTCTAAACGAACTTGTCTTTGGTCTCAACGTTTCGACTAGCCTGCTCTAGTCATCGCAAGCTTGTTGCTTGCATTGCGACAGAAATTGCTTTAAAAAGGTATGCCACTTGTAAAGAATCAACATCAGAAACTTGTGTCCCTAAATTTGTTAAAAAATTAGTTTTAATCTTTTTTTAAAAATTACCACAGGAAACAGGAATCGGCAAAGTCGTGAACGGATTCCGCAAGCATGAGGGCGACATTGCAGAGTCCGCCCGCAGTCTGGTGCGGTCCTGGAAAGCCAAAGTGCGGGAAGCCATGGACGAAGAGGCCAGCAGGCAGGAAAGCAGTGAAACGCTGAACCAAGCGGCACCTCAGCCTGAGACGAGCACAGTTACAAAGCCGCACAGCCCAATGAAGCAACAAATCGCCAAACCTCACTCCTCAGTGTCACAAAGCACCTCCAGACTGCACAGTCCAAAACACAACTCAAATAAAACCCTCTCTCCGAGCCAACTAACAAAGTCCAAAATTACGTCACCATTGAAAAGTCACTCGTCAACGCACAGCTCTTCCAAGTCACCTGACTTATCTAAGTCACACGACCCTTTGAAGTCACGTGACTCTTCGAAGTCAAATTACTCTTCTAAGTCACATGACTCTTCTAAGTCACACGGCTCTTCTAAGTCACATGACTCTTCTAAGTCACATGACTCTTCGAAGTCACACGGCTCTTCTAAGTCACATGACTCTTCTAAGTCACATGATTCTTCTAAGTCGCATGACTCTTCGAAGTCACATGACTCATCTAAGTCACGTGACTCTTTTAAGGTGCGCGACTCTTCTATGTCACGTGACTCTTCTAAGTCAAGTTACTCTTCTAAATCACATGACTCTTCTAAGTCAGGTGACTCTTCCAAGTCGCACAACTCTTCCAACGTGTCCAAGTCACATGACGCTTCCAAGTGCTCTACCGAACTCAAACGACACAGTGACGATGGTGTTCCAGAGGGAGGATTCACACAATTGAAGGAGAAGCATTCTTCTTCCAGCGGGAGTCCTGCAAAGAAGTTGAAAAGCCATCACTCCCCTGGAAGTGGAACAGCCAGGGTACGTGATAAGAAAGATGTAGCAAGTAAGGAACCGAAAAGCCATGTTTCTTCAGAGAAGAGATCTGATACAGTCACACATAAACCACACGACAGGTCACATGACCGGTCACATGAGGGATCACACCAAAAAAAAAACACAAGTGGAGTACAGAAATCTTTAGAGCGCAAACAAACACCCCCTTCCGGTCTCAATCACGCATCCTACGAAAAACACAATTCTGTGAGTAGCAGAAAATCCGACGTGAACGAAAAAATCTCAAAAGACAAATATTCGACAACTTCAAGTCCGGAGTTAAAAAAGTCTACAAAATCTGTGAGACATGAAAACTCGGCCACTAATGGAGATGTGGTCCCCAAGAAATCAACTCCAACTAAATCTCCGAAAATATCCCCATCTTGTTCTGCAAACATGGTCAAATCTAAGCCAAAAGCATCAACTCATGATCACAAGGACAGTTTCAAGAAACCGAAATCCAAACCATCGAGCAGCGAGAAAAAGACGAACAGTGACAGCCCTCTGGAGGATACTTGGGACGATGACAAATCCGAGGGCAGCGATTTCACCAACACTGGAATGTCATTCGGTGATTGCCTGCTGGGTCCCATGGTAACCAAAGTCAAGAAAGTCGCCAACAGCAAGACGCTGGAAAACTCCAAACTCTCCTCGAAAACGTCAACAAGCTCCAGTAAATCCTCCACACCTAGGTCAAAGGTGAAAGTTGACAGAGCTGACCCCAGCAAGGCAAAGGTCAGAGTTGACGGTTCAAAACATGAGAAGAGCTCCCAAGGAAAGCAGCCAGTCGCGGGAAGTTCATCCGGAGGTCAGAGTTCAAGTAAAGGTCAAAGGTCGGAGGAAGGTCGGAGGAACCGGAAGAAACGGAGCATGAGCGAAGAAGAGGAAGAAGCCATTAAAATGGCAAAGAAGGTAAAAACGAGATTTTTATAATTTATCAATTTTGTTTTTGGCTGTTTTGTCAATTCAAGTTTTATGATGTTATTCCTAAAATTAAATATTGTAAATATGATGTCATTTCTAAAATTAAATCTTTCTAAAAATAACTCTTCTTAGAGACGGGAATCTGCTGAGGTGTCGCTGAGCTTGCCGGAGATTCAGCCCACCTACAAACCAATCCGTCTACCGGAGGTGCCTTCACCTGTCAAGAAAAGAAGTAAGAACATTTCATTATTCCTAAATTAATAGACATTTTTGACAGGAGCATACCTGCATCCTGCAAAATCCTCCACTGTGCAGGAACCCAATGGCACACTCTTTGTACCTACCAAGTTTCAAGGAGCATCAATCCCCATGTAAAGTAATAGTGGCTGGGCTCTACCTTCCTCAATCCTACAAAATCCTCCACTATGCAGGAACCCAATGACACACTCTTTGTACCTACCAAGTTTTAAGTGCATCAAGCCCCATGTAAAGTAATAGTGGCTGGGCTTTACCTTCCTCAATCCTACAAAATCCTCCACTGTGCAGGAACCCAATGGCACACTCTTTGTACCTACCAAGTTTCAAGTAGCATCAAGCCCCATGTAAAGTAATAGTAGCTGGGGTCTACCTTCCTCAATCCTACAAAATCCTACAAATGTCAGTTACATTGGTAAAACTAGGATATTATTTTGTGGTTTATCCATTGCGGTCGTATTTGCTTGTCTTTTTTTCAGCTTTGACTCCGGAAGAGGAGATGGCGTTCCTCGGCTCCAAGCAGGGACGGACCAAAGTCTTCTCGGGAAGATTACGAGTCAACCGACTCACAAGTAATTTACTTTGATTCTGCAGTATCTCAAAAACATTGAATATTCGGGTTAATTTTAAGCACACAGACTTTCAGAGTGGTGTTTCAGGGACGTGCCAAACCCTTATGTTTAGAGAGCAACTCAAGTCGTCCCAAATAATATGTGGGTCCAGACTGATGAACTTTATATATTAATTTTTCTTTGACTGGACACTGGAGTCGTTTCAGACGACTGCAATTGTTGAGTGTAGTTGTTCCTAACATGCCTAAGTGCTGGGTTGCATGGGTGGCTAGTGCATAAAGCGCTCGCCTCGCACCACTGTGGCCCGGGTTCGATTCCCGGCACGTACCATATGTGAGAAGAGTTGTGCGTTGGTTCTCTCCTGTGCCACGAGGGTTTTTCTCCGGGCTCCCTGGTTTTCCTCCCTCCGCAAGAAATCAACACTTCTACGTCACTTTATATTTCAGTATAGCTTGGACTGGGAAAAGGTCCATTACACAGCTTCGCATTGCAGTTTTACAATTTTGCATAGTTGAGTTTTCATAATTTTTTATTCATCTCAATTTTTTAGGTGTTCCACGGTTATACGACATATGTATGGAAATACTGTGTGACAACATAGATGGTAAGCGGATATGGTTTTCCGAGTAAAACAATTTGCTCCATAATTTTTGTTTATTATTTTTCAAAATATTGTTCTGATTATTTTGTGAATTGTAAACTTTCTATGCCAAATTGAATTCACACATTAATGTGTTCATCATTTTACCTCAATTTTGAATTTTCGTCGGTTACTAATTTTCTCCTTAACTTTTCCTGTTTATTCCCAGGTAAACCTCTGAATTATCACTTTTATTTCAGAAAGGTAAACAACTTTCTCGTCGAAATTTAAGTCCCGCCATAACAGTATTTCCTTCTGTTAAAAAAAATTCTTCCAAAATCTCAGAGTCTACTTACGTTCCTTTTTTTGTTTCTCTCTCTTTTATTCCATTTATTGTATAAAGCCATTGATGATGTAGGTGGGGTGCCCTATGATATATTGCACCCCGTCTTGCAAAAGTGCACCCCACAGCAGCTGTTCCACCTGGAGGACTGTAATCCGGTAGGTGCAGGATTCTTTGCAACACCTGTGCCCTGTGTTCATTGTGTCTCTTAGGTTAACAAACCATTTGGACTTTAACTAAATCCAATTATTATTGTTTGTATTTTATATTATTATTATTTATTTCTGTATTTCTGTATGATGGAAACTGCGTTGTCGAGATGCTACGCTCTTCCCGAGCATGCGAAATTGATGATGGCGATGATAAATGAAAACAAGGATTCCTCAAAAGTGCCCCAGGCACTGTAGCTCGCAAGCCTGAAGAAACCTGTGGAGAAAAGACAATGAGAAGCAATTACAGTTTTAGAGGTGGGAGGAAAACCCCAGAAGAATATTCTGCGGAAAACCCATGGAATCAGGTAGGGACTGAAAACCCAATCCATATTGGCCCAGGCGGGATTCGAACCCAGGTCACAGCGGTGGAAGGCGAGGAAAGTACCGCTACGCCAACCTGACTCCTCTAAGTACATATTTTTATATGTCTAAATTTTCTTTATGTTCTAACATTTGTAAAATTTGAAGTCCAAGTTTCTGTTCTAAATTCCATCACTTTTAAAAATTACAATGCTCATGTTTTTGTGACTGCAATTTCTGCGTATGTTTTTCACCAGCATTTTCTTGAGGACACTGATCCGCTTTGGCAGAAGCACGCCGAGAGAGATTTCAAAGGCAAATGGCCGGTGGAACTAGAGTCTTGGCGAGAAGTCTACATTGTAAGTTGGGACATGCAACTCAAGTAAAAGACTAACCTACCCCTGCAATTGTATACTTTTCATTCTTTAAATTTAGGGTTGAAAGTGTGACATTTTTCCTGTCCATGTTACCTTGGTACTTTGTAATTGCCATTCAAGCATCATTAAGAATGACTTTAAATGATTCTTTATTTGTTGGGTAGGTGGTTTGCTATTCATAATCGCTCTTGGAGGACGACTGCATTTAGGAGTGCGTCAGAATTATATAATCATAGATGCCAGATGTAACGTGGACAGGAAAAAAAGTGGACTTGGAATTATTTGTATGTCCCTTGATTTGAGTCAGAGTCATGAGTGTTGATTTGAGTCACTCTGAGTTGAGTCACCGATTTGAGTCACATTTTAAAGATACAGTCCATTATTTGTAATTTGTGCATTTTGTTCGTTTGAAGCAACAAAAGTGCTCAAGATATAAAGAAGGATGCTGAACAACTAACCTGATGAAGTTTCAGCTCAGCTTCAGCTGTATATTTCGAGAAAAACAACATTCTTGGATCTCGATTTCAAATCAAAAGTTGCTGAATCATGTTTTGAATTGGGCCTGAATTCAGAGTCCGAAATACGTTCACACTGAGCCGATTGCAGCTACGCAATGTCGCGCACTGAATCGACGAATTATAGCAACATCACACATGTGTAGGTCATGTCAACGCTTTCACGCATTTTCGCCAAATAAAAAAAACAAAGTACTAACGGAAATTTCCAACGATGCGTCTTTAGAGACATCGTTGGAAAGGCCTTCTTTCGTTGATTACTTCAAAATGACAGCTTGCCAGAAAGAAGTTTTTTCACAAGGAGTTTAGTCCCCTTACTATCTTTCAACCAAGTATGTTTGCCAACAATAATTACGCCAGTTACTTTTTGGAAAGCTGCAAATGATGGACTGTACCTTTAAGTCCTGACTTATTTGATCATCACCTTGTCATCTTTGCTTGTATTGATCAGAGAGAACACGACGCTCGAGAAGCAAGACTGAAGTCCATCACCGCAAACATCTCAGCTCATATGGCCGCCAAGGACCCAGGTAAAATAATACGTGCTAATCCACCAAGCTAAAAAAAAAACTTGCCTTCTTCAGCTTTTTTTATGTAAATGATTGTGCCAAGTCTATACAAGGAGTGCACCAAGTCTCTTGCACAAGTATGTACTAAGTTCCTTCTTGAGTGAAATGTCAAAGCTGGACCTGAAAGTGTCAGTTTAGGACATCATTAATAGTCATTGACTCCGATCCACCAAAAATCGGTTGTTATTAATTCTGTCGTTGAGTTTTCCCACATTACAATTTCATAGGTTTGCAGCATTGCTAGCATCGTGACTTTGGGCGTGATCCGTGGCTACATGGCATATACAGGTTTATGGCTTCTGACTAGCGCCCCTTGAACAAAGATATTGACAAAATGGCGAACCACCAACATAGGGCTGGATAGCTCAGTTGGTAGAGCACTGGAACGGTAATCCGGGGGTCGCGGGTTCAAACCCCGCTCCAGTTCAATTTCTTTCTTCAACTTTAAAATATTATATAATGCACCTACTCAGTTGAGGGCTATTTGAAAAATTGTAAAAAATGAAGAAATTTGGTGATTTCTCCGTAGGCCGGCTGACCAAAATGGCGTTCCTGGACCGCCCGGCCAAACCACCGCGCAACGTGATGCGCCAACAGCTGCGCCACGGCACAGCCTCGGGTAGCTTCATCCCCGAGAAGCGGTCACACAGCACCGTCCAGCCAAACCGGCCATCAACAGTCATCGATCACTCCAGGGGCGCGGAGGCATCGGGCATTAGCCGCCGACAAACCAAACGTAAGAGGCGAAGAGGAAAGAGGGGAAGAAGAAAGAGGCGAAGGAGAAACAAGCTTGGGACCTATACCTCCTGGAAGCCTTGCTCATCCACACCGTTCTAGTCCCATCCCAAATAGAATTCTCTTTAATTTAGCCAAATTTCTATTCCAAGTGCGCACACTAACACTTATTTTGAAAATAGGATGAAGTTTTTTTACTTGCCCTTAGTCTTGTTATGTGCTCCATTAATTGCTAAAAAATGTACGGACTTGTGCATAACTACATGTATACCTAAACAACCATAAACATTGTCAAAATATCTACGAAAATGTTGACCCCCAAAACCATGGAAACTAACATTTTGTTTTGTAACTAATGCATGCTTACTAATGCTGAATTCTCCTTTCCGTGTAGCCAAAGTGATGGCACCGATGATGATGAAAACGATGAAGATGATCAAGAAACTCCGCCGATGATGGACGCCCTCTGAACTTTGACCCAAGACAGTGACCTATTGGAGGTTAGCACGTCCACGACCGTTACGGAGTTGGGGCCATGTTTGCGCGCATGTCAGGCACATGTTTTAAAGTGGAGGCATGCGTGCATTTTTTAAAACGTATTTGGCATAGGAACGTTTTGCGCCCACATTACGATCCACATGCAAGCACGGTTCCGCTTCAACTGAATTAGCGGACAAACAGTAAGAAAAAGTACTCAAATGTTCTGTTTAAAAGCTGACGGAAATTTTTGTAAATTAAGGTAATAAGCGTACTTATTTTGTGAAATAAGTATATGAAATGAATACGTATTTAGTCATTGAATAATGAATGTATTGTATTTAAAACAAGGGGGAGTGTGGCCTAGTGGTTAGGGTTCGTGACTCGTGATCAGAGGGTCAGGGGTTCGAATCCAGCCGCTGGCCGTACGCTGTGTCCTTGGGCAGGCCACTGCACCCCACTACCTCCCTCCACCCAGGAGTATAAATGGGTACCAGCATTTAGCTGGGAAGTAACCTGTGATGGACTAGCATCCCATCCAGGGGGAATAGAAATATTCTCAGTCGTTTCATGCTACTGAAACCGGAGATAAACGCCGGCCTGATGGGCCATATTGGCTTGGGACAGACTTATCTTTTACTGTGCAAAAAAACTAGCTGAATGAAATCATGTGATGTATATGATTCAAATAAGGCATGAAGTTTACGTGTGATTTTTTTTTAACGAGAATAATAAACCAAATTGTTTAAGAAAAGCAATTTGAATATAAAATTCATTTAAACAAATGCATTATTTCGAAGCTTTTACCTTAGAATTTTCATTCTGTCTGTATTAGGTTCTGATCTACTTGCCGTATTTCAGCCACTTTAAATATATGACTTAATACAGAGTTACTGCAGTAGATTTTGAAAAGGTGGAAGACGTCAGCTGAATTACTCTAAGTTGGTACCAGATTTACCTTTTGTTTTTGTTCCATGTGCAATTTTGCTTTCCTCTTAAGCTTTTATATTAAGCGCTGAAATCGGAATTGTTTTGATTTTGAATGTTGCTCGCAACTCTGAAGTCTGCCATGTAAAGGGCTTATTTCTTTGGTAGATGATATTTGAATTATATCACTATTAGGAAGTGACTATTATGACACCTTTATGTCGCCTTATGCTTTATCTTGATTAGCTGAAATGTGGAAATTAACTATAAATATGCTAGTGAATGAAATTTGCGTTGCGTAGACAAGACGTGCATCGAGTTTTGCGTGCACAACTTCTCAAGTAGAGGTCCAAGTTAAGGACTATGCTCAACAATTTTTGACAGGCTGCATTGGCACCCTTTGAGGATCGTTTGCATTTATGCCAAGAGTAACGTCTGAATTGTTATCAAAAAGCTTAACTGGGATTAACCAGTTCGTGCCGGAGGCGTCTAAATGGTTAATTTTATTTTCAATTTTTTTTTTTTGGTCATGGTAGGCAGGGGTATTGGTTTTTAATATTTGTTGCCATTTTTGTTTCATTCTTTCATGTCTGATTTATTTTCCGATATTTTAAATTATGTTTTGGGACTGTTAGCTTCCACTCTTTCTGACAGCTTTTAATAAAATGTGTCTCTGCAATCCTTTCACTGTAAGGCATACAAGCGTTTTAGAATTGACCTTATGGATTGCGGTCATCTTAGAGGGTGTTCATTGTCAATTTAAGTAACAACGAAGAAACAAACTGGCTGTCTCCATTGCTTCTGCAGCAGATATCGTCAATGGTTCATGATTATTCAGTGTTTAGATGGAAAGTAATGTTTATTCATGACAAAAGAACAATGACGTCACATCATTGTTAAATTAGTTACATGTACATATGGAAAGCATTTTAAAGAACGGCTCTCGCCGAGCTGCCACAGTTGTAGCTATATAGTGGATAGTGAGATGAAGTACGGATCGCAAGATATCGGTTTGAAATCCACCTATGCCAATTGTCCATTGACTTTTTGCTCCCCAAGTTTTATCATTGGGATAATTTTAATTTTAGGGGAACAAGACTTTTGGAACCTATAAGTGTCTTCCGCACAGTGCGATAAATATTGGTGTCATGGAGTTTATGATTGGTTTACATTTATAGGGATTGACCGATGTCTCCTGCAGAACAAAAAAAATGGCTGCCTGTCCATAGTCTGTTTAGAACAATGAATATCTTTACTACTTAGCACCTATTAACACCAACTATTAACACCTATTGGCTCCTACACTATGTTGTATTACATTGTGTTACATTGTATTACATTGTATTACATTGTGTTACATTGTGTTACATTGTATTACATTGTATTACATTGTGTTCATTTACTGAAGAATCAATACAACCGTTGTGCCTGGGCGATTCCAGGTGCTACAGGGTGGTTTGGGGCAGTGCCGGGACTAAACGGGTTAAGTGCAGTTTACTTCAGAAGCACCAAACTAGTTTACACGTACTTACTGCGAAGTATGCAAAACAATATCATGACTAATGCGTGATTCTTTGTTTATTTTTAAAATGGAATTTGCCTAAAGAAAATTGTGTCCAGTAATTGCCATTTCTGTTGCTTTAATGAACTTTTGCTTTGTGTGTACGAGATTGCTTTACAGACTAAAATATATTAAAACGTAATATATGAAATAAAAAAAAATGAGATAGCACCAACTAATATGCGTTTGATTTCCAAATACTTTCTTGTGTGCAAGTGTAGCATCATTAAAGATGTATATAGAACTCAGCAGTGAATAGTTTTCAAATATTGACTGGCAGTGAGGGCACTATTGCTTGTCATTGCCTCAATTAGCCTTACTTTTCTAAAGAAATTCGGTCAAAAATTGACTTTTGTCAAAACAATGCAATAATTCTTTTGAAAAGTCCATCCGTCCACAAATCGCATTGAAATGTGATCTAGGGTCCCTTAGGCATCTTTCCAGCAAGTTTGAAGCAATTTCATTTTTTGGCCAAAATTGAAAAAAATGCAAGGGGTTAGCCTTACTTTTTTGATGAAATTTGGTCAAAATTGACTTTTTTCAAAACAATGCAGAAATTCTTTTGAAAAGTCCATCCGTCCACAAATCACATTGGAATGTGTTCTAGTGTCCCTAAGGCATCTTTCCTGCAAGTTTGAAGCAATTTCATTTTTTGGCCAAAATTGAAAAAAAGGCAAGGGGTTAGCCTTACTTTTTTGTGAAATTTGGCCAAAAATTGACTTTTTTCAAAACAATGTAGAAATTCTTTTGAAAAGTCCATCCGTCCACAAATCACATTGGAATGTGTTTTAGGGTCCCTTAGGCATCTTTCCTGCAAGTTTGAAGCAATTTCATTTTTTGGCCAAAATTGTAAAAAATGCAAGGGGTTAGCCTTACTTTTTTGATGAAATTTGGTCAAAAATGGACTTTTTTCAAAACAATGTAGAAATTCCTTTTGAAAAGTCCATCCGTCCACAAATCGCATTGGAATGTGTTTTAGGGTCCCTTAGGCATCTTTCCTGCAAGTTTGAAGCAATTTCATTTTTTGGCCAAAATTGAAAAAAAAATACTTTTTTTTAATGAAATTTGGTCAAAAATTGACTTTTTTCAAAACAATGCAGAAATTCCTTTGATAAGTCCATCCGTCCACAAATCGCATTGGAATGTGTTTTAGGGTCCCTTAGGCATCTTTCCTGCAAGTTTGAAGCAATTTCATTTTTTTGCCAAAATTGAAAAAAAAAAAATTTTTTAATGAAATTTGGTCAAAAATTGACTTTTTTCAAAACAATGCAGAAATTCTTTTGAAAAGCCCATCCGTCCACATATCACATGGGAGTGTGTTCTAGGGTCCCTTAGGCATCTATCCAGAAAGTTTGAAGCAATTTCATTTTTTTGGCCAAAATTGAAAAAAATGCAAGGGGTAAGCCTTACTTTTTTGATGAAATTTGGTCAAAAATTGACTTTTTCCGAAACAATGCAGAAATTCCTTTGAAAAGTCCATCCGTCCACAAATTGCATTGAAATGTGTTCTATGGTCCCTTAGACATCTTTCCTGCAAGTTTGAAGCAATTTCATTTTTGGCCAAAATTGAAAAAAAAAGGCAAGGGGTGAGCCTTACTTTTTTGATGAAATTTGGTCAAAAATTGACATTTTTCGAAAGCATGCAGAAATTCCTTTGAAAAGTCCATCCGTCCACAAATCGCATTGAAATGTGTTCTAGGGTCCCTTAGGCATCTTTCCAGCAAGTTTGAAGCAATTTCATTTTTTGCCAAAATTGAAAAAAATGCTAGGGGTTAGCCTTATCTTTTTAATGAAATTTGGTCAAAAATTGACTTTCCCAAAACAATGCAGAAATTCCTTTGAAAAGTCCATCCGTCCACAAATTGCATTGGAATGTGTTCTAGGGTCCCTTAGGCATCTTTCCTGCAAGTTTGAAGCAATTTCATTTTTTGGCCAAAATTGAAAAAAATGCAAGGGGTTAGCCTTACTTTTTTGATGAAATTTGTTCAAAAATTGACTTTTTTCAAAACAATGTAGAAATCCCTTTGAAAAGTCCATCCGTCCACAAATCGCATTGGAATGTGTTCTAGGGTCCCTTAGGCATC
The DNA here is from genome assembly GCA_029964075.1 of Patiria pectinifera. Lineage (NCBI taxonomy): Eukaryota > Metazoa > Echinodermata > Asteroidea > Valvatida > Asterinidae > Patiria > Patiria pectinifera. The sequence goes on along the minus strand of CM057132.1, from coordinate 12,669,221 downwards.
TTTCCTGCAAGTTTGAAGCAATTTCATTTTTTGCCAAAATTGAAAAAAATGCAAGGGGTTAGCCTTATTTTTTTAATGAAATTTGGTCAAAAATTGACTTTCCCAAAACAATGCAGAAATTCCTTTGAAAAGTCCATCCGTCCACAAATTGCATTGGAATGTGTTCTATGGTCCCTAAGGCATCTTTCCTGCAAGTTTGAAGCAATTTCATTTTTTGGCCAAAATTGAAAACAATGCAAGGGGTTACTTTTTGATGAAATTTGGTCAAAAAATTGACTTCTTTCAAAACAATGTAGAAATCCCTTTGAAAAGTCCATCCGTCCACAAATCGCATTGGAATGTGTTCTAGGGTCCCTTAGGCATCTTTCCTGGAAGTTTGAAGCAATTTCATTTTTAGGCAAAATTGAAAAAAATGCAAGGGGTTAGCCTTACTTTTTAATGAAATTTGGCCAAAAATTTACTTTTCTCCAAACAATGTAGAAATTCCTTTGAAAAAGTCCAACCATCCACAAATTGCATCGGAATGAGTTCTAGGGTCCCTTAGGCATCTTTTCGGATAGGTCTACAGCCAATTGAAAAGCCCATTAAACCATACACAAAAAAATTAAGTTGAATTCCATAAATGTTTTATTCATTTACTGTGTATATTATGTAAAAGCAAATTTTAACTTAAACTTGCCCCTTTTCGTGATTTTTGAGAATGGAATACAAAAAATGTTCTTAAAAAACTGTCCCGGAAATCAACAAATAAACACGTGTACGTTATTTGGTTTTATGTTAAATGTCATCTTCTGAATCCGATGACAAGTTTTAAAGTGGAGATTCATGCACACATGAAGAGTTGATAAAACACAAAAAATAATGAATAGTTTGTAGAATTTCAGAACAGAAAGTAAACAGAAAATATGATATTCATTGCCCAACACTCCCCATGTAATGTCAAACTTCCAAGTTGTGAAATAAAATCGCTGATAAAAAAGACATGTGCAACTAAAAAAAAGAAATTTTTTTTTTTTTTTCTATAAGAAAGTATCATGGCAAATATTCTTCTTTTTGACAATTGGGTGAAAGTAGATTTTCGGGTTGCAAACACGGAACGCAAAAGTCCTTGCTTTTTAACAACAAACTTTTAAGCCACTTTTTTTTTAAAGAAGAAAACAGTTTTAAGTTAGACTTCAAACCTTTTATGTCGTATACAGCAAACGCCAAGCTACTAGCTTAGTACAGGAAACCTTTTAAAAACCTGAAAAAGAGGGAAGAATACATTTGTCTATAATTGAAATGAAATACGTCTCATTTCTGTCAAGTATTCATTAAATTTATCCATTGTTTTATTGGCTAAGCACTTCCATGGGTAAGCAGAAAAAAAACATTTATGAGGAAAAAAAAAGAGTTGTTTTCAGGTAGATAAATGTACAAGCAATTAATGTTGCATGCAATAACAATTTTTCATGCAAATGCTTTGCAAGTTAGGAGCATAATATAAAAAAAAAGTGTGGTTGCTTGTAAGGCATTGCTCATACACGTCAAAACACAATAAAGAAGGCCAGAAACCATACTTATGTATTCTTGTAGATCTAACAATGTGTGGCCCTGGAACATGAATAGAATAGTCACTACATGCAGGAATTTTACAGCCATATGATCTACAATTTGAAAAGGCCCCAGAACATGAATAAGACATCAGTTGAAAATGAATAGAGCGCAATTTTGAAAATGGCCATGGAACATGAATAGGCCAGTCATTAACCACAAACAGGAGGTATGGGTATAGTTTTTGCATAAACGCACACATAACGGATATACAACCAAAAATTATACAAAATATTTCTTAAGATATGACAAATAAATTTGTTTGGCACACTCCGATGTCAAAATGCCTCATGAAAAATGTGAGTTAAGTTGAAAAGGTTTAAAGTTAACATGCTATGGATACAGAGGGTTTACGTTTATAAATTCATATTTCCAGAATATTGCAACTTTAATGATCAGGATATATGTTGTTCTGCACAGATCCAAAAATGCTGATGAAATTAAAAAAAGCCATTCATAAACTCATAATCATTTAAAATCATGGCAATCGCCATAATTAATGTTCATTACATATTAATTCCATAAATATAAATATGACACAATTTATATCCATCTTTTTAATACTTTGTACATACATTCCTTGTTAAAATCCTCAAATACATTCACTTTTTTGTGTGGAAGTTTTAAAAATGCCCGAATGGTAGACTTTCACATTCCTTCTGGTGTTATTTTTACACTTTTTAAACTGTTAAAATTGTTTTTCTTTTTACAATCTGTGATTTTTACATGGATAAAGGATGAATGGGAACAAAAAATTTCACTCATAAATTGACAGATTTTACTGGTTTTTTTTTTTTTTAAAGATCGATTACGTAATCAAAACCTCCAAAGCCGGACGGTATTTCCAAGACTGGCCCTCCCTCTTTGGGAAAATGGTATCTTCCTCAATGATGATGGGGGCCATAGCCGGTGCATTGTCCAGCTGGGGCGGTTCCATTTCCGTGCAGGTGATGTTGAATTTGTACAGGCCGGGGAATAGGAAGATGAAAGATGACGTGTGCGTCAATGACTGTTCAGCCTCTAACTGTTATTTAAACAAAATAAAAAATAATAATAATGAAACAAAAAAAATATTAAAAAATAAAATAAAATACATTTTTTTTTTTAACAACTACAGGTAGTGGTAGTAGTTGAACAAATGAAAAAGAATCAAAAATCCATAAAAAATTACATTGTGACGTAACTCCAATTTTCACCCAAACACATCCCTATCTATGAACATACCAAGTTTCAAGTCAATCCGATTTGTACTTTGGTAGACATGGGACTTTGAAAATATTGCACCTTTAATGTGACGTCACGTGACACATGACGACGTCATCATGACGAAATTGTTCAGGACACATCTTCAGATGATGGATAATGACCATGGAATGGTTTAAGTTGATCGTATTAAAAAAAAGTTCCAAAGTGGCTATAAGAATGAAAATGTGTTTAAAAAAATAGCCATAACAATCATTAAAAAGAGCAACAACTAAATTGTTTACAACCAATAGCTTTAGTGCATAATTACGCTCTGAGCAATAAGTTTTCTTAGTTTCATGACTTTCTTAACTTTCGTTTTGCGAAAAAAAGTTGCGAGTACATTTTCCAACCAATGAGGGCGCTATTTTGTAGAACCTTCACTCATCGCAACTTTCCTATCTAAGGTTGCTAGTGACCCTCGAAATAGTAGAACTTGACACAGTAAAATTGACTAATATCATAACCGTTTACTCAACATCGACCCCCATAAATGAGAATGGAATCTACCTTGTCACTGTTAATACTGCAGTTTCCGGAGCAGACCACTTTCTCCTGGGGGTTGATCTCTCTGGTTCCGTTCTGATGGTCTGTGTAGGGTTCGACCATCAGTTGTAATCTGGCTGTTGCCTCATCTAGCAAAAATGAAAATCTTTATCATTTTCTGTTTTGTTACAATGATGTAAAAGGTTTTGTTACTTTCTCCACCCAAACAGCTAGTATTCACAGGCTTTCCAAACATTCGTACTCTTGTGTAATGTTAAAGCATTGTACTGCTAACATACGTCCTGCAGTACATCATACGAATAGTATTCCACTCACCGTGGTGGAAAATAATCATTAAAAAACTATTCCAATACAATTTGTAATTGTTGCTTGCCTCCGAACTCCAAAAACGAAGCAATAATGGTAAAGTGCCTTGCTCAAGAGCACAAGCACCATGTTCCCACGGTCAGGATTCGAACCCATGTACCACGGCACACGAGTCGAACACCGTAACCACTGGACCACAGCACCCCACCATGACAACTTACCCATATTATTAGTCACAGTGACATCCACACACAGCGGCTCCCCTACAGGGAAGGTAGCCTGTCCGTCAGAGCTGTTGACTAGCCTGTCGTTCAGACAGACCTGCCAGTTGATGGGGCAGGTTCGTATGTGGTCCATCATGGAGGGGGACAGGTCTAGATGGTCTAACATCGCAAAGCCGGACTTTTTTAAGACGGGGTGCAATAACGGGTCAAGGAAAGGTACAAAAATTTGTCGCGCAGCCTGCGATTTGTTCGTACAATCAATTTAAAAAAAACCTGGTCTACTGGTAGCTGCCAAGTTTTGTAAAAATTCAAGAAACAGGAATGCAACTGGGAATTCATTTAGACAAATTTAGAAAGAAATGAGGAAACTCCAAACCACACAAGACTTTGTACAGTGTTTTGGCATTCATGAGAAGTAAAAAACGAGGAAATCAGCGGATCTGAGGAAAAGTTGCATGCCTGAAGAAAATTCTCGCAAGTTTTTTTCCAACTATATACAAAACAGTCGTTGAGTTAAGTTCCATCTGACTTTTAAAACTTTTTTTTTTCCTAAATTTTTTTAACTAGCAGGCTGCAACTCTTACCATTATCTTGTGCGTAGACTAGCATGTCATTATCTAAAGAAAGCAAAGCTGTGATTTTCTTGAATCAATCTAATTATTTATTTGCTGTTTTAATTTAAACAGGGTGGCCTCATCAGTTAAAAACAAAAGCGCTGGTCTTAACAGCCCTGTACAAATGATAAAAAAAAATTAAATTAAATTGAATTGAAATAAACTTCAAACACACAAAGATGATTAATACAGTAATTCAATCTTGATATCTGTTGGGCGTTAAGAGGCAATAGGACGATTGTTATCCACTAACGATTTGTACAACGAAACTTAACACCGTAATTTGTTCCTGCAGTCGAGTAATATTCATTAAATGTGTCACAACTTGTATGATTCAAACTTGTTTGTCGACTTGCCAAATAAAATGTGGTGTAACTAATCAGGTTACTCCATTGTGAAGAATTTGGTGAAAGAGTTATTAGTAAAAACCAGTTTTCTCAAAGGATATGCATTTCCATCTGATGTCTACCATTGTTGCCAACTGCTGGGCGTACAGGCTGCTCTGACTGGTAGACTGCTGTGCATCGGTTACCAGCAACTTGCTGTTCTGTGATTGGATGCTCCCGTACCGGGGTAACGTATTGTTTCTGCCGGACCCGACATCGCACTCCGTGAAGCCGTTGAGGGCGGGCTTTCTTGGCTGGGCCACGACGAAACGGTTCAACTTTACAGCTAACCTAAAATATGGGCAACAAAGCGTGATACGACATCAAAGTTTTCAAGTCAACCAGGAGTCCGTGCACACGTCTAGTCGCAGTTTTTCCGATCTTTGCCCAACCTGGATTCGAACCCGAGCCCGCTAGAAATGTACCTTTTATTCTGCTGACTCCCCAATATCAATGAGGCCTGGTCACCATATTGCACTTCTAGTTCCTGATTCGTGGTGTTCAGGGTATCCAGCACCAGATGGAACTCTTTGGATCTGTAAACGAGCAGACATTAAGAACACAGGGCAAGTGAGGCCGTGAAACTTGGTAGGTACATAGAGTGTGTTGCTAGTATGCAAAATACAAAGTGAAGTCATCAGACATTCTCAATTTAGGACGTCAAACTTGGTAGGTACATAGAGTGTGTTGCTAGTAAGCAAAATACAAAGTGAAGTCATCAGACATCCTCAATTTAGGACGTCAAACTTGGTAGGTACACAGAGTGGGATGCTAGTATGCAAAATACAAAGTGAAGTCATCAGACATTCTCAATTTAGGACGTCAAACTTGGTAGGTACATAGAGTGTGTTGCTAGTATGCAAAATACAAAGTGAAGTCATCAGACATCCTCAATTTAGGACATCAAACTTGGTAGGTACATAGAGTGGGATGCTAGAATGCAAAATACATAGTGAAGTCATCAGACATCCTCAATTTAGGACGTCAAACTTGGTAGGTACATAGAGTGTGACGCTAGTATGCATGCAAAATAAATAATGAAGCCATGAGAGTCCTCAATTTAATTTTGATAAATGTTTAGAAACTTCTCTTTTTATCCACTTGCAAAATTTGGCATTAGCTTAAATTAGATCTTCCTGAAACTTCAAGAAATATACACCGTGAAATAAAAATCTAAAACATCACAAAGACATCACTGCAATTTTTGAGGAATTTTTTTCATATTTTTCCCCAACAAGTTTTGACGTCAACTCTTTGCAGAACACTGTTTCTAATTCACAGTAAGAACATGACACACACTGTGACACATAGAGTCACAGACCCAGGAACAGACAGGCTTACTCTGTGGCAGGGATGGCACTCCATTGCGTGAACACCACAGACGGTTTGATGTCGACTCTCAGCAAAACGCTGGCCTCCCTATGGAAATCCTCCTCCATGCCCGGCCCTCCGGAGTAGGCAATCTTCAACGTCGACTCAATAATCTGCAAAATACGCCGACATTTTACCAGAAGAGCTTGAATCTCATCAAAAATTAAATAAAATTTACCCCTACGGTTGGGTTGAAATAGCAGTTTCACTGGCAGTTTTGAAGATTTGAAGGGGTCTTACATAATAGCCGAGTCCAATTTTGAAGTATTTCCATTTATTTTGGACATTGCCGGCGGCGAACGATGAAGCCAAAGCCAGAAATGAATCCTAGGTTTGGGAAATGTCCCATGTTTAATACATACTCTTTGCAGGCTGTCTGGTTCCACCGACTCCCCGCTATCTGGTTTGCACGTCTCTAGGAAGGTAGAGGACGCCGACCGTTTGGGTGTACTCTTTGGCGTGCTGTACTCGAAGGTTTTACTGGGAGTGGGCGTCACGGGAATGTCTGCGGGAATGACATATTCAAACGAGTTATGAATTTGGCATGAGACTAACCCAGCATTAGATTGATAAGGCAAGACATATGCAGTCAAGGAAAACCTGTTCTAAGGTTAAAAGGAACTTGGCACTTGTGGTCTAGTAGTGGAGCACAGGATTCATGATCATGAGGTTGTGGGTTCGAGCCCCGCCGTGGCCAATGCGTGTTGTGCCCTTGAGTAAGGCGCTTTACCTCTATTACTCCTCTCAACCCAGGTGTTAAATTGGTACCGGCATTATTCAATGCTGGGATGGTAACAGACTCGCTGTGGAGGAGGTGTGGCGATCCCCCCACAGGAGCATATGAGTCTGGCCCAATCGCTAAAGAAAGAGAGATGGGTACTCTGTTCCTGTTAACCCAGGTTCGGCCTCTTTACCTTTTTTACAAAATTGACTTGATACACAAGCACTTGTATTTTTAAACCAAACTAGCATCGGACCCACTTGCCAACTGACCAAATCGGCACCCAATCTACTCAGCACCGGTTTCTTAGCCAAAAGTATTAAAACCCTCGAAGAAACTAACCCCCCCCCCTACGAATATCAATATTATGCCCAACATATGCTCACCGTTTGAGTTGTTTTTGTGTTTGGCAATAAAACTCCCAACGGCCTTGATGTAGACCGTCAGCATCATCTGACCCCCGGGTTGCAGCGGTAGCTGGGTCTGAATGTTCTCCTCGCTCCAACTAAATACTTTATCAGCTAGCACACCTGCAAGAGTCAGACATTCTTTCGATTGTGTTTTAAAAATCTGATCATTTATTGCAGGCGTTGAGGTGCATTGCAAATATAGATCTTGTAGTTTTCATGTCAGCTGGGCTTCCAATTCTTTAAAACAATTTAGGCCAAATAAAAAAAAAATGTTTAGCGTCCTGCCTTTTTAAAAAAAAAAAAGGAAGAAGGCCCTTTTTTTTCAAAGCGGCCGTCCAACCCATTTTCCAAAACGACCGGCCAGGCTATTTTTCAAGATGGCCGCCATTTTATTTTTTTGGGAATGGCCTCCACTTGGACTCAGGAAATGACATACTAGCTTTCAGAGTCTGAAAGTACGACTTTCTTTTCCGAACAAGAGCATTAAATTTATCATTTTTCCAGGGTTTTTTTTCAATTAAAAAAAAAATGAGGCGCCCTCCAAAAAGGGCGGGACGCTAAACATGTTTTTTATTATTTGGCCTTAGCCGAGCACATCCAGTTTTGTTTGTACAAATTTAATAAATAAACTGAATATATCCAATATCCGATATCCAACCGTAATTTCACCCATCGACTCTTCATACAACATTGTAACGTTGATAAAAAAAATCATAGATCCTTAAACAATCGTTATCTCACAGCAAACGATTTACCTGATTCTGAGGACAATTTCAGTGAAAGAGATTCGACGGGAACTTTCCCTCCGTTGATTAACGTCAACCCACACTCACAACTGACAACAGAAAAAAATACACATCACTTGACTCTTGTGCATATTTGTGTTCTTCGTTTGTAGCAACAAAATTGCTCAAAATTTTAGAAGGGTACATTTATCCTGTTGAAGATTTAGCTCTGTGGACACTTCAAGTATACATTTTGAAAAAAAACCCGGAAAAAAACATATGCGTAAGTTTTGGGGTCTTGTTGCTGTGCCCAGGAGAACATTTTCTTAAACCACCTTCTATGATTGTTTTTTTTCTTTTCGAATGATACAATTTCAGGCAGAATAATTTGACAGGATATTCGTGAAGGAATCTCAACAGACCTTTCCCCCTGGAATAAGCTTACAGCTGCGCTGGTGTTTGCTTTACTCTCGGCCGGGTCCAGGCTCAGCGTGCTGACGGCCTGGGGTAGGGACGTCTTGACCCTCAGTAGGGGTAACGCGGGGACCACCTCTACCTCGTAGTAGGACTGGGGTACGGTGGGGATGTGCTTGAAACGACAGTGGCTCTCCACGCCCAGGACGTTGGTGGTGTAGCCTATGGAGGATTGGCAAAAAAACGAAACGGTGAAACCTGACATGAAGTCAATCATAAATAGATCACATGTCAAACACATGTCATGCACATATCAAACACATGTCGTTCATATGCCAATCACAAATATCACATGTCAAACACATGTTTATCCCATGTCCAGGGGTGTGAGTGACCACTGATAAAAATAGCTGAAAAAACAGCTGAAAAAGGTGTAAAAAGGCTGAACTTTGGAAATCTCCTATGCTTTTGTACACAGCATGAGAGGGAAACAAGCTGAAATCCAAAACAAAAAAAGCTGAAATCAGCTTTAAAGCTGAGATTTCACACCCCTGCATGTCAAACACATGTCGTTTACATGTCAAACACATGTCATTCATATGTAAATCACAAGTATACATCACATGTCATACACATGTTTATCGCATGTCAAACACATGTTGTTCACATGTCAAACACATGTTAATCATATGTCAATTGCGTGTCATTCACATGTCTACCACAACTTAATCCCAGGTCACTCAGAGGTCTTCACAGGTCAATGGAAGTCAATCACATGTTATCAAAATGTCAATCGCCTCTTAATCGCATGTCAATGATATGTCAATTACAAGTCTATCACAAGTCAAACACATGTAAATCACATGGCAACCACAAGTTAATCACAAGTCAATCACATGTCCATCACATGTCACTCATACGTCAATTACAAGTCAAACACATGTAAATCACATGACAACCACAAGTCAATCACGAGTCAATCACATGTTAATCACATGTCAATCGCATGCAAATCACAAGTCAAACATATGTCAAACACATGATGGTAACATGTCAATCACATGTCAACTACAAGTTAATCACAAAGCAATCACATGTTAATCACATGTCAATCACATGTCAATCAAGAGCCAATCGCAAGTCAAGTCACAAGTCTTATGTAGGTATGCCTTTTGGTCACGTTCTTCAATCACAACCGGCGGTGCTTCTTACCTACTATGGTCAGGATCCCTGCCCCCTTTGGTGTCCCCATAATGGAGACAGCATGGGGACCGGACTCTGCTGGCAAGGTCACTGTGGCCGGGATGGGTTCGAATTGCAAACCTTCTGTCAGAAAGCCCTTTTAAAACAAAAGCAACAAAAATGTTTTTAAAAAATCAGACATTAACCTCTTGAAAGTTTATCAGAAATGTGAACCTGAACCCTTATAGATGCGTTCCCTGTACTATTTTAGAGTTTCAACTCAAAATAAGTTTTGTTTTTTCAATCGCTATTTTCCTAACTTTATGAAAATTACTCACTTTTGAATGAACACAAAAATCCACAGACATTTAGTCATTAAATTATCTCTTCACAAAATTTAAATTATGAGCTGTCTAACAATAAGTTGGCTGTCGAAGGGCGGGTTCAAAATGAAAGCCCTTTTTTTTCAGAGAGTTTCAAATGCCCAAAATAGGAATAAAGTAGTTTTTTCATTAAAACAAAACAAAATTTGCTCGGATAAAAAAGCTGGTTTTTTGGCAGAGCATGTGGAATGCAACTTTAAATGAAGTTTCTACTGAAGGTGCTGTTAAAACCATTACCCCTGATCAACATGCCAATAAAGAATTTCCACATCCAACTCTGCTGATCGGCTGTATGTATGGAGAGGGGAGGGGGCCTTGGTTAAAACTTAAAAGCTCACCAAGTTACCGACTCGCAGCTCAAACGGCAAGGGGTTGTAGAAGCTGAGACACATCTCGCAGACGTCGTCTGCCACCCACTTGAAATCTACAGGGAGAAAATCAACACAAACATGTGTTTCCAAACACCACAACTGAGCTACGACAGAAGCCTCTGGCTTCGATGACATCACTGGTGGCTCATGAATATGTATATTATTCTTTACAACCAAAAGAGGCTCTGGAACGACGGACCAAAGACTGAACGTGAAGACAGATGGAACATAAAGGTGCACACACAGATTTGGATTAAATGGGTTTCCATTGTACAGAACCCTTGAATACAAAATAAATTATTTTTGATGGACGAAATTAAAATTATATTACATCAAATGTCTATAATAAGTCTGTTTATTTTTTTATTTTTTTATTTTTTTTATGACTGTAATGCGCATTTGAACATATTTTAAATGGAATTTGCGCACTATAAATTAATAAATTATTATTATTATTATTATAACATCCTATTAATTATCTCAGGCAGATGATATTTTGAGTGATTATAACTTGAGCATTTTTTTGGGGGGGGGAGGAGAGATGGTTAAAAGCACACAATAACGACATTTGTTTTCTGTTAAACTCACCGACTCGTGGTTTCAACTTCTTATCTTTGCAGACTCTGTTCTGTATCGGGGAGTAGATGAACGGTCCTAGTGACTCGCTGGAGGGACTGGTACTAAGACTAAGCTTCTGTATCAGGGGAGTCAGCTGCCTAGACAAAGGAACCAGCCTAAAGGCCCTAGAAAATAACAAAACATGAGTGTTTCAATATGCATAAAAACTGGTATCAAATTGTCAAAATTTGTGGAGAAACAGAGACTGTTTCGGCAACTCTTTTGTGACATGTGACATTTTCCAACCTGCCGCTAGAGGGTGCTAGAACATTTTATTTGCCACTGGTAATTTTTTTGTGTAAAGTATAACCTAGCCAGAGACTGACATCATTGAAAGCAAGTTCCCATCTTTTTCCCATTTCGAATTATAAGGCACTTCCAGTTTGAACTGTAAGGAAGGGTCGCGTGATTTAGCACATTATGTGATCCTGGATTAATCTATCAATTCCCGCAAACGTCAAGTTCAGGTTTCTCAAATCTTAACACAAACAAAGGCTGTTTCATTGGCCGAAACAGCCAATTAATCATTACACATCAGATTCATTCCAACATGCTCACTTGACAGCCGGGAATCTTGTGAACGGCACAGCCGGTAAAATGGTGCCGTTTTCCCTGGCGATCGGGTGCGGAACGCCGGCCACCTTGTTGGTCAGCGTGCCCAGGTTGATGGCAATGTCTCGCTTCTCGGCCCCAGACAACTGGTCATTGAGGACTTGCAGCATGAAGGACAGAATCCTGATGATTTCAAGAAGCAAGAAATTTGGTGGCAGCAGTGGGATTGATGGCAAGCTCAGCATCCAGAGTGAGGTCACAAGAAACAGTAGATCCAAGGTATTTGGAGCAAGTTACATTTTTGTATATAACAGGCCTACAAATACTTTTATAAACATCTGTGCTCAGACATGTTTTATACTTTTAAAACACAGGTAAAATCAAATTTTCAACACTGCAAAACATACCTAACAGCAATGCCGTATTCACCCATACGTCGCGCGGAGAAGACAAGCTCGTGAAGGATCCGGGTTTGTAGTAGTGGCCAGCCACAGGGTCGATCTACAAAAAAAATACTGCAAGTAAAACTTGCGCGATCCACCTAGCATCCTGCCAGTTTTTATTATGTACATCTACAGGCAATTAGTAAGAACAATTTTCAGTGAGGCCTTGATTGTCCACCCGGTATGGTACCAGTTCTCAGTTGAATGGGGAGTTTGGAATAAATGGGGAGTTTATAATAAATGGAGAGTTTCGGTGAGACACCGGACTATCATATGTTAGAGTCATTAGTAATACTGAGCTGAGCTCTCCAGAGACCTCGTAAGTATCCATATTGGAAAGGATTTATTTTGACGTCAGCCTTCTCTGCACAGACCACCTTTCAAGTTTGGTTGAGATTGATGACTGAACTTAACAGTGAACTGGAACACACACACACGGACGCACAGAAGGAATACGCGATCGCAATATCCCTCGTCTGGCTTGAAAGCCAGGGGGATAAAAAACATATCTTACCTGTTGGATACTCCCTGGGGTCAAGGGTCAGCTTATAGCCTTTTAATGTCTCCATTAGTAACTGGTTGCACTGGAACACGATAAAAAAAGGCTTTATTTGACAAATGCTTACTGCTATCATATGGAACAAACACATGTTTTATAGACCTGAAAGTTCGCTCGCACCCCCCGCCCTGCAAACAGGACGCTGGTCAGGGCCGACGTCATTTGAGCTCTCATTGGATAGATTTGCGTGACCTGTGACGTAGAACGCGTCCCACGATCTAGCTTCCGGTGCCAATAATGCGTAGCGCGCGCTAGCTGCATGCGAAGGGCAATCTGTACTTCCTTCGCAAGATTCTGTGAAGCTCATCAGCCCTTACCAGCGCTCTGTTTGCAGGGTGGGGGGTACGAGCAAAACCTGAACGATGCATGGTATCTTCAAAAAGCAAGGTTGTAAAACGGAGACGCCTGACCAACCAAAAATAAAACAGCGTGTATACCATGTTCCATGCGGGGTGCTGATTCTGCGGCGTGACGCACTGCATGGCCGCAACTCGCTTGAAGAAGGCCGCCTTGCGATGGAAGCCGATGAGCGTGAAGAGCCGAGAGAGGGCGCTGTAGCGCTCCACCTTCTCCTGGTCGCTCAGGTTCACGTTGATGTAGATGACGTTCTGGAGAAAATCCGCAGCCTCTAAGGTTTTCTAAAGGCAAACACAGGGAAAGTTATTGATCATAAAATCATTTAATTCTATTTGCCCTAAAAGAATATTCCCCAATTACAATTCATTAGCTTGATTTTTAGTTTCCAAAGGTAAAAGGGAACATGGGAAAAAGTCTATTAAAAGGCCATGCAATGTAATTTATTTTTAATGCAATCCTTGAACATGCACCTTTGTGTCTCATTTACCGGCGACTTTATTTTCGATTTTCCTTTTTACCATTTTTCTTTGGCTTCAGACCGATTTGTCACTTTGTGAAGATAATAAAATTGACCACAAAAAAACTAACCGCTAAAATCTAGACTGACTCTTTTACTACAAACAAAAACATTTCAAGGAATATATAAAAAAATCCAACCATTCACATATGCGTTTAATACATCATTCATGCAAAAAAAAATTAACAACATATAACATCCTCTTCTACAAATATAAACACTATTATACATGATATTTTCATGCTACAATCATTTGTCCACATAAAACTAAACATGGCAATGCACATGACACAAAAGAAACCAAAAACAAGGCATTCTATATAGACCTTTATCATGCTGCCATCATTTCAGTCATGTTCCCTGTATCAATAACAGTACTGAATGATAATGTTTTTTGTGCAAAAAGGAATCAGACTCTTTTTCCTTCCAGCCTCGCTTTGGTTACGTTGATTTTAATGGGGAAAAAATCAAGATGGCCGCAACATGATAATGGTCTATAGTGCAGTACAATTGTGTCCATCAACATTTTTTATAGTACAATTACCGATCAAAAATTAAATACAAGAGCTCATAATTCATATTTTCAATTTTTTTTAACAGCCATAATGACTTCTTTCAGCTGATGTCTCGGCACTTTTTAACAGTGATTTTCAAACAAAACGTACAGGTCTGATTTGTGCAAAACGTTCACCATTTTGACGGCAGGGTGCGATCAAGTACTAAATTCTTCAATGATGTGTAGACAAAAAAGTGTTCTTTGTGCATTTAAGTTCTTTCATTCTGCCCCCCCCCCCCCATATCAGATTCTGAAAGTCCAGTGCAATATTTCTTCTCGAAATGTGTAAAACAGTGCTCGCCGCCACATTATTAGACTTACACGCAATGACAATGGAGTGGTATTCCTTTCATCAATTCACTACATGACACGGTACATGCCTAGCACATTCATGCCAACTAAAGTGTTTCAAAACTCGGAACCCTTAAAGTGCGCTTTGCTTGGAACTCCTGCTACGGACGCCATGCACAAGTACCCCCTCAACGGTTACAAAGAGAGAGTTTGCAGGGACCACTGACATTACAATAAGCCAGTTTGGTACTTCAACTGCGCATGCGCACAATGATATTTCTCAAGACATGTTCCCACATTCGCCAAGAGTTCCGAGTGGAGCGGAAGGGTTCCAGTTTTGACACACTTCCCTCAATGCCAGAAGATTATATGTTATACCTTGTGATTGCAGTAACAAGCCTGTAGAGCAAGATTAAGTACAATTAAACAGAGGGTGGTTAGTGTGACGAATAAGCATACAGGTGTTATGTTTAAGAAAACAGACAATAAATGCGCTCAGAAAACCTGTTGAAATACTGCCAAATATGTATTTAATTTTCATAACAGTTAGAGTTATAGACAAATTTTCACACGTTAACCACGAGTCGATGATACGAGTCCATCGCAAATCAGTAACGGGCCTATCACAAGTCACCCAGTTCCATGTCAAATGACAAGCTATTCGAATGGAATGTGACAAAGGCACTTCTGCGTGTTCAGCCTCTCTTACCCGTGACCCGACTCGTGATTGAAAATTGGTGACTGACTAGAGATGGCTTAGTGACAAACTTGTCACTTGACCTGCGGCTGTACTTGTGATGGTCAAGTGATTGCCTTGTGATTGACTTGTGATGGACCTATGATTGACTTCGGACAAACTCAACAACTCTTCTGTAAATATATGTGGCCATGGAGACAGAAAGGTGGTTTTGAGACTTCAGACAAAGGGATAAACAGACAAATGGACAGACCAACCAACAGACAATCTCACCTTCTGTTGGACAAGGACCTGAGTGGCTTTAATGCAGGCCTCCATCTCCACAATGCCAGCGTTGGTGTACTGCAATCAGGAGAGAAAAAAATACAAAGTCAGACAGAAATCAAAGTCAAAGTTGGCTTTGTATCGGTTGTTCTTAACCCAGTCAGTTTTGAGGGCCAATAGCGGCAGTTCACAATTCCCTCAGGGGAGGAGTCTGGCCCACTGGTAAGGGTTAGTGATTCATGATCAGAGGGTCATGGGTTCTGATCCAGCCGCTGGCCATTTGTTGTGTCCTTGGGCAAGCCACTTCACCCCCACTTGCCCCTCTCCACCCAGGAGTATAAATGGGTACCGGCATTAGCTGGGGAGTAACCTGCGATGAACTTGCATCTCATCCAGGAGGAATAGAAATATTCTCAGTCGTTTCATGCTACTTAAACAGAGATAAACGCCGGCCTGATGGGCCACATTGGCTCGTGACGGACTTGACTTTACTTTTCTCAAAGGGAAACTGACTAGGTGCATTGTAATAAATGTTTTGAAGTTGAAAATAAGAAATTCACTGGAGTGGGGTTTAAGCCTGCATCCTCTGGCTCAAACCCTAACCCTTGCACCTTTTTGCTAGGGTACATCCTCAATCCTTTGAAATCCTCCGTTTGCCTCCATGAACAAAAATGGGTACAGCCTCAATCCTCCAAAATCATATGTTATTTTCTTGAATTTGTTCAGTGGAGGGGTAACCACAGCCTCAATCCTTCAAAATCCTCGAACAATCACGGTAAGTTTATAGGCAGTGCTGATGATATCCAGAAGCAGTGTTGAATATATCCAGTTGAAATCTAGGCCTAAATGTATGCATGGCTAAGCATAAACAACACAAGGTGCAGCTTAAGACCTTGACGCAATGCATCCTCCAAAATCAACTGACACTTTTTGGCCATTTAGCCTCAATCCTCCAAAAGCGCCTGGTTGATTTTGGAGGATTGAGGAGGGTTGGGGTTAAGCCAAAGCCTGAAGGAAGCCGAGGTTTTGAAACCTCCCAATGCGTTCTCTACTAGCTCACCTTACTGTAGTGACTGATAGCCTCTTTGTATTTGTCCACGATGTCGTCAGCTGACAGGCAGTTTTTGGGTCTCTCCTCCGAGACAAAGTCGGGCAGACCGTTGGCAATATCAAAGGATTCTAGGGAGGGAAAAAGATTGTTCTATCGTGTCTCGGACACTGTAATTTCAAGCTTCTCACTTGACTGAAACTGAGAAATTTGTGATTGACTTGACATTTCAGAATTCTTAGTTTTAGTGAGGCCGGAGATACAGCCAGAGCTACAGACAAAACCCAAATTTCGGAAATGGCCATAGTAAATATCTTCTCCTGGTCTATGTATTCTTCCACCTTTTAGAAAAAAGTTTCCTGCGTGGATTTTTTTTTATTGCGAGGCTCTTTAAAGCCAGAGCTAAAATGAAACCCAGGTTTCAGAAATGCCCATGTTAAAAAGCTTAATGTTATTGTGTATTCTTGCACCTACTATGAGGGAGTTCCCCGTGCTGAATGTTGTAATTTCAGGCAAAAGATTTGTGAATCTCCATTTGGTTTGAACAGTAAGGCTTTAAAGTGAGTGCAAGAGTTGAAGCCAGAGCTGAAAACCAAGCCTTTGTTTCAAAAATGGCCAAAGTAAATGCTATACCTGTCTATGTATCCTTCCACCACTTGTGAGGAATTGCTTGTGCTAAAAATGTCATATTTCAGATCAAATTTTTTCCTTTGAACATGAAGTTAATCTTGGAGCAAGGGATGAAGCCAAAGCTGATATAAAAACCTAGGTTTCAGAAATGGCCACAGTAAATGTCCATGCCTGATCTGTGTATTCTTGCGCCTCCAATTAGCGAGTTTCCTCCGCTGAATGAAGCGTTCCTTGGGATGCCCGTCTTGGGCTTAGGAGGATACAGCTGGATGACTGATGCAGCGCACATGCCTTCCCAGCAAGCTGAGAGAAAAACACAAGCAATTAAGATAAGTATAAAAGATGATGTCAAACCTCAACTGAGGGTATTTGACCTGGGGCCAATTTCACAGTACTGCTAAGCACAACAATTTGCTTAGCACAGAAAAAGTCTGGCTTATAAAAGCAGGTTACCAGCCAAAGCTCTGTGTGATGTATATTGCTCGTGATTAGTATTCAGCTGTTGTTTGCTTAGCATGAAAATCACATGGAGTTTTGGCTGGTAACCTGCTTTTACAAGCCAGACTTTTTCTGTGCTAAGCAAATGTTTGTGCTTAGCAGCTCTGTGAAATTAGCCACTGTTTTAATATGGACCACTTCCATCATTAATTGCTTTGATATTTTTTTTTATACATTATTTATACACATTTTATTTTTAGGAAATATGGATTTCTATACAACATGCACAAAGCTTTGGGACTTAAAGAATCTTTCCGAAATGGAAGCAACATAATATCACAGAGATGTAACAAGATATAAAGACCTCATAAGTTTACCTCCCATCCACAACCAGTCGTTTGCGCCTCGGAGTATTTCCAGTGCAGATTGGTAATGCACGAAGGCCTCCTGCGTCAGGCCAGCTAGGAGGTGCAGATCAGCGAGGTGCTTCCGCATCCTGCCCTGAACCTTACGCTTGAAGGTCCTGAAAACAAAAAGATATGAGAATGAGAAAAGCAGGCCTGATGAAGATCATAATCAGTCACGTTGACTGTAAATGGGGCTCGATGCAACTTGAAAATTGTTATTTAAGTGCAACAAATATTGCTATTAGCTTTATGCACAGTGGTTGAATTTGGAGTAGTCCGTACGGATTCTTTTAGAGTTATAGTAACAAACATATTATTGACATCAAGGATGTTATCAGCCAATGTGCTAGTCCCAAACTTTTCTGAGATTTTTTTCTGAGATTTTCTGGAAAAACGTTTAAAAAGATATCCCAGTACCTTGTTTCTGTGTCGATTCCCACCATGTCTTTCCTCTCGAAAGGCGCCATCATCAAAGGCAAACGGTCGCTCTTGTCATTTTTCCGATCCAGCCTTTTGGACTCCAGCACCCAAAACAGCGACGACGCAAAATCCTTGACGTGGTCCTCCAACTGTTCGCAGTTATCAAAGCCCGAGTAGTAGATGACGTCTGTCCGGCTGCCCGAGGCCGTCTGCTCCGCCTCGGCTTGGGTCATGCCGAAGAGGAAACACCTCGCGTCAAAGAGGGTGTAGCGATACGTCTGCTTCAGGGTTTCAAAGTTCGAGTAGACCGTGGCCAGTTCAATGTCGCACGAGGCTTTGCCCAGGCAGATGACGCCTGCAACACGTCGATGAACCTTGGCAAAATATTGTTAAAATAACAAATAAGTGGAGGTACATATACATTTTACCAAACCACATAGAACAGGACCTCGGTGTTAAACCTCAATGTCATTGCACCTTGAGGTGTAATTGCATATTGCAGAAGGTGATGCACCTTCAAAGGAGTTAAAGCACTTCAAAGTAAATTACTGCAACTTGCCATGAGATATGGCATCTTTTTATGAGATACTGAACCTCACAGTGAAATCAGGTGCTGCACCTGAAATTAAGGTGCAGCGTTCCAAAATTGCTACAAGGTGTAGGTTCTCACTACGAGGTGAGTACTGCACCTTGAAGTCAGGTGCTACGATTAAAAGTGAGGTGCTTCACCTAAAAATAAGGTGCAGTGCCCCTAAATTGCTACAAGGCGTAGCTTCTCACTACAAGACGGGTATCGCACCTTGAATTCAGGTGCTTCACCTTAGAATGATGTGCTGCACCTAAAAATGAGGTGCTTCACCTTAAAATAAGGTGCAGCGCCCCTAATTTCTATAGGGTGTAGCTTCTCACTACAAGGTATCGCACCTTGAAATCAGGTGCTACACCTCAGAATGTGCTGCACCTAAAAATGTGGTGCTTCACCTTAAAATAAGGTGCAGCGCCCCAAATTTCTATAGGGTGTAGCTTCTCACTACAAGGTATGGCACCTTGAAATCAGGTGCAACACCTTGGAATATGCTGCACCTACAAATTAGGTGCTTCACCTTAAAGTAAGGTGCTTTTCCTGCTCACCTGGAAATCTCCCCAGTCGTTGTTCTCCAGGTGCATGTGCTGCTTGTAGCGGATCCACAGGCTGCGCTTGGAGTCCGGCAGCTGGATGTACGTCACGCTGGTGACCCGGTCGATGATGCGGGCGTAGGACTTGGTCCTGAGCTGCACGAGGGGCTTGACCAGGACCAAGAGGCGCTGGTGGTCCTCGGCCCGTTGGCCGTAATCGGCGACACTCATGGCTTTGCTGGAAATACCTGGAAAGAACAAGTTCAACTAGATTAGTTCCCGTATAACCTGAAAGAGCCTGGCATGGGACTTCCTATAGACTATTATCGCGTTGTGGCCATCCTGATTTTTTCCCATTCAAATCAACATAACCAATGCGAGGCTGGAAGGAAAAATAGTCTGGTTCCTCTTTGCACAAAAAACATTATCATTCAGTACTGTTATTGGATACAGGGAACATGACTGAAATGAAAACTGCCACAGCATTTTATGTTTCTATGGATTCGTCAAGTAGTACATATGAACAATGTAAAAGAATTTTGCCTTGAAAATGGGCGCAAGATTCATTATACACGACAAGGCTTTTATTCGCCCAGGGGAAGCTGTTGCCAGCTTCGCTTTGATCTCGCCTGCTACTTCTGTGTGTCCCCCACTTGGCTTGCGTGTTGTCCACTATGTTGTTCCCCCCCCCCCCCCCATGGAGAGTCCCCACTTCAAGGAGGGATCACCTACTATGTGGGAGATCTACCATAGCAGTCTTAAATGCTGAGGGAACTCTTCCTTGAATACACACACATACGTTTTATAGTATAGCGGTGATAGGCATTGTACATATGTACGTGCTTTTGTTTCGGTTGTGGAGTGTACATTGTATGATTCTGTTACATTGTATGATCTGTGTCAGAATCAACTCCAAATTGGTCCAGAATCACATTAGTCACTCCTAAAACACATTCTGTTAAATACTCTAGTTAAGAAGTGTTATTTTTAAACTCTTTATGACAGATGTTAGCCATGCTTTAGTTAATTTTTTCCCAAAAGGTGAAGAACATGAAAGCTGAATATGCAAACTGGAACAGAAAACAAATTGATGCTAAAGCAAAGAAACATTTTGCACGTAAAGGAAAATGTACTGTAAATACACGCATGTACAGTCTTCCAAGAATTTTAAAATAGCATATTCTTTGCAACTTAGAGGAGAGAGCAAACGATGTACAACTTGCATGGTGAGGATACATTCCTAAGCAGTTTAAAGAGCACCTTTAAAACTCTAACCCACCTCAATCCTCCAAAATCCTCATTGCAGTTTTGGAAGATTTTGGAGGATTGAGGATGAATGGTGTTTGAGAAACACAAGGATTTTGGAAGATTGAGGACAAATGGTGTTTGAAGATGAGGAGGATTTTGGAGGATTTTGGAGGATTGAGGATGAATACATTTTGAGGCAGGATTGTCCGATGATTTTGAAGGATTGAGGCGCTGGGTATCCTTCATTTGAACATAAGTATAAGTGCACAATTTTGGGATGAGGAGGATTTTGGAGGATTGAGGATGAATGCATTTTGACGCAGGACTAACGATTTTGAAGGATTGAGGCACTTTTGCAAAATTTTGGGGAAATGGAGGATGGTTCCTAGCAAAAAGGGCCTAGGGGTTAGTCCCTGTCCCCCACCGAATGACAACCATGGAGTGTGTGCTTTAAAATAGGCTTTTAGTTCTGATTAAAGGTATGTTCCCCCCCCCCCCCCCCACTTTTGCAAGGGATTGACGCTCTTGACACACTCATTTACTGATGTAATTGTGTAGATATCTGGCTGCTATTCTACACCCTTTATATCCCACCCACCCCCCACCCCCCAAAAAGAAGAAATGTCATTACCAACTTGGCCTAAATTTATTATCTTCATGTACTGCAACGTGTCACATTGTCCATTGCCTCATGCCTTCCTCCGTGCATGTCATGTCAATTGTTCATACATGTACATGTGCTCAGATGATATACAATTTACAGTATGATAATGACAACTGCCTACTTCAAGAAACACTTTTAACATTAAACTATCTCCTCCATTGTACATGTATACATGAGGTTCCCCACTGCAATGGCACGTTTGTCATGCTTTTTGAGCATGTAGTCCGTACCGAGACTCCTACATGTATGACTCACTTCATGTAGACTTGCCCAAGTCCTTCACCTAAAACCTATTCACCCTATATAGCTTTTTCACACTAGAGCCTCTCAACCGGGGTTGAACTCAACCCTGGGCAAACCAGTGCCGCCCAGGGTTAAGTTTTTGATTTTTCGACCCCGCGTTCAACCCCGCATCGTTTCACACTTGTTTCATGCAAATCAAGCTTATCATGCTCAGTTACTACTGTTTTGAACCCTGGCAAGAATTTCAACCCGGGTTGAAAATCTCAACCCTGGTCTAAAGCAGGGTTGACTTCAACCTGGGGTGAAATCAATCTCGGGGTTGACGTCGGGTTGGGGCAGGGTTGAAAAATCTTTAAGTATGAAACGTTGTTTAACGATGCATGTTTTCAACCCTGCGTCTACCCTAAGATTTGTCTAGTATGGAAAGGGCTTATGGGGTGGCTTTAGCTGCAAACTCAAGCTGTAATTGAAGCTGTAGCGATGTATTATGGACATGGCCTCACACCATGAACATGCACACAATTTCGACACTGTGAGTGAGATGTGAGCCATGGAATTTGTTGACACCCAAGTGGCGCACGGCAGCCTCGGCTTTGCCTAGGGTTCCATATGCTAAATAGCCACAAATCAATGCAATAGGGATTTGTTAAAAAGATAGCAAAAATGGTTAATTTTAATTGGTTAAAATTAGTCACAAACACAGCATGAACACGGTTAGGATGAATGCTAAATTAATGGTTGCGTCAGTTTTCAACAAAGACATTGACCAAATGGGACCCGCCAGCATAGGGCTGGATAGCTCAGTTGGTCGAGCACCGGAACCGCGATCCGGAGGTCGCAGGTTCATACTCTGTTCCGGTCAATTTCTTTGTTCTTAACAACAAAATTAGTTTTCAAAATTATTTAAGCAAATTATTATGATGAATGGAAAGTTAGCTGGTCCCCACTCGCCTCTTACAATGTATTTGCCTGGTTTTATGGGACGGGGTGCCAGCGGCCATGGAGTGCAAACAAATCTACGAAGAGGGCTGGAAAAAGAAACTGTACATTTGATTTACAACAAAAAAGACACAATGAAATCTTCATCAGAACAATCATTTGGATAGACAAATATCGCTCCGTGACAGGGCCCCTAAGTGCTGCAAAACATAAAGTTACGGTGACAAATATTCTACAACTATTGTACAAATATTGTACAAAATGACTCAAACGGATGTTGTCAAATGGATTTAAGTTAATAAGAAAGACTTTATCAAATAAATATGATGATTCATAACCGACGATATCGTGTTAAATCATGTAATTTAATGAAAGACAAAGAAAATCATGCAGATTCTTTAAATATTGCAAATATGACTTATGAGGAAAACCATTGTGTAATTATAAAGCAAGTAGAAGTGAAATGTTTCCTTATACCATATATGGTAATTAATAATGAATTAAACAACTTAAAATCAACGTGTCACTGTCACAGTGTCAGCTGATTCTGTGTGTCCAGTAATTTAGGACAAGTTTACATTTTTGTATTCCGAAAAATTGCTTAATACTCACAAACTTCAGGATAGTACGGACGTGACGATCAGGACCAGTCTCGTAGCTCCAAACATGTTGATAAACCTTTGGTTTATTTTCGATGTAAAGTTCACGGCAACGCCTACATTTCGAAAGCAAAAAGCAAGTCAATAATTTTCACACTAGCCAAGTACGTCTGATGCATGTGCGCTCGTTCTCACACAGTGCGCACATCCTTGTATAACAACGTCAAGTAATCACGAAAAGTGCTCGGGGAAAGAGGTAACGAATTTACACTGAGTCCTTCGTTATTACATTAATCTTCAATTTATTTCGTTTTAATTGAATGTACCTTTCCTGATGAACATCCACAATGTTCTCTAATTAAAACTGTCCCGATTTGTATAACGAAAATGTCCCGATTTATTCACTCTGGGGTAAATATCGAAGAAAAACCAAGATTATTCACTTACCGATTCTTGATAGTCGGGTACCGGTCGCACTTATTGACGCAGGTTTCGTTGCATTTCGCGCAAGAAGCATGCTGATGAAGACGGGGTTCTCACATAACAGGGGACTTGAAAAAATGGCGGACAAATCAACGAAGCTGACGCTGTTGCCGGTCGCGAGAATTCGAACTATCATGAAAAGTTCGCCAGATATTACAGTCATTGGGCAGGAGTCGTTGTTCTTGATAACCAAAGCAACGGTAGGATAAGTTTCGGAAATATTTAGTGTTTATTTTCACAAAACACAGACTTTGATTATTGTGGTCAACATCGTTTAATTTACCGTGAACCGGTACGGTGCCGATTTTTTCCGTTCTTAACTTACATGACTTAAGTCATTGTAAGTTAAGTCGGCAAACCGTATACATGGTATAGCGCCCTCATGCGCACCTATATACAAGTAGGCCTACAAAAGAACAAGAAGATATTAAATTACCAACCCAACTCCCGCGAACAAGTGGCCTATCAAATGCTAGGTATAGGTGCATGGACGCCACTTTGCATAACCTCAGGTCAAAAATATGGGGGGGGGGGGAATCAAGGCATCTTTTTTTTTCAGAAAAAAAAAATCCCAAGCTGTATAAATCTGATGAAAGTAAGATAGTTTTGAATTTCATTTTGTGTCTTTATTCAGGAGCTTTTTGTGCAGCACATCGCACAGGAGTCGCACAGCCGAAGCCAAAACAAGAACAGTCTGGTGTACGGTAATCTGGCCCAGGTGGTGGACGACGATATTGCATTCCAGTTCTTAGCAGGCAAGTCGACCGAAGTGGAACAAAGAAATCAACTGTAGCAGGGTTTAAAGTTGCGATCTCCTGGTTTAAGTTTGTTTTTTTTATAACCCATATTCAGTCTTATTTTTCTTTGTTCCGTACAGATGTTCTTCCAAAGAAAGTACTCGCAAGGGACTACCTACAGTCATTGGAAAACAACAGCTAGCACGATTGGGAGAACACGAACCTATTTCCTTGTCGTTCCTGTCCTGTGGAGTGTGCAGCTAGTCTATGAGAACCATCTAACCCTACCTACCGTGGCCCGCGCCCAAATTCAGAAATAACAGCCACCCGGTTTTGTAGGAAGTTGATGGATATAGGACTGTACAGCCAAGCCACCATTACTTCACATTGGAGTTCAGGCATTGGTTTTCCTGTATGGTGTAGGATTTGGGAGGATTTAGGAAGCTTGCGAGCAAAGGAAATGTCCAAAAATTTAGGGTTCAGCCTGAATCTTTTCTCTCCCAGATCCATCAGAATCTATCAATTATTTGAAGGATTTTGTAGGAGTGAGCAACACAGAGCACATCACTATACTAATACACAGGGCTGGATTCCCCTTAAAAAGTACAAATGAGTTTCTATTGGTTTTTCTGCACAGTGGAGGATTACGGAGAGTTCAAGATGGTTCCTACATGTAAATCTGTACAGTGGAGATCGTGTGAGAAAAAGTAAGGAAGTGGCATTATTTCGGGGTACTTAGTACATTTTTAGGCAAGCATGTTGCATCCGGACTCCACTTTTTTCATCATATATTATCTCAATGAAGGTCAGTCATTGCAAAAATGTTGAAAAGACATGAATCTGGGACGGAGAAAGATTTCCAATTTTGTTAGAAAACACTTAGAAAACGCACTCAACTCTCCATAGCCTTTGTACACAACCAAAGAAGTGGTGTCTGGATACTTTATTCTTTCCCATTTTTAACAATATGACAAGTCACATTTTATTTCAGTTTCTGTTTTCACTTTTGAAGTGTTTTGATTTATTTAAGCTGTGTAAATGCTAGACCCCATGGATCATGCACATTTAACATGTGTGATATGTAAACTGTACATTTATTCATTATTTTTCACTTGTCCAAAAAGACTTACTACAATAACATTTGTATCACACATCCTGATGTTTGTCTACATAAGTGAATAAAACTCTCATTTAAAAAAAAAATTGTTATTTGTTCAGTAATTTATTTGTTTGTATTCTTGATGGAATATTGACCAATGAACAATTTAAAAATTGTCCTTCATAATTGAACTAATGTATTCTTGTATGAAAGAAATGGATCTTTGGTGTGACAGAAAACACCTGACTTTAATAGTCCAAATTCCAAACTAACATTCAATTTCATAAAAAGCCTGTCGGTCTTGCAATCATTACAAATATGTTTGACAGGAACAAATACGTGTCCGTAATGCTCTGTCGATAGACTTCAACTTGAAAAATAAATTTTCGTTACTTCTAGAGTAACTAAAGATGAAATCGATAAATATCACCTTGTTTAACAACACAGAAAAAAACAGAAAAAACAAAAATTATTTTATATATTCTTTAAAACTACAGTTTGTAAAAAGGTAACATGGATTTTCAGTAATTTTGTTCACAATATGAGGCACTGAGTAGAATGGAGAACGTACAGATAAAAAAATATATATATGTAAATGGTAGGATGCCAAACATGACTGGTACAATGGCAAATGCAAGAGTTGTAGTCGAGTCCATAAACAGCATGAACAACAAATGAAGGAATGTCATTGTCAGAGTTTATTTGAATTGCCTATCACTTGACTTGGGACTAGATGACTTGTGAGGACATATGGTGGACTTGAGTACAGGTCATTGACCAGTGAAGGATTTGTGAGGACGTGTGATGGACTAGGACTTATGAGGGACTAGTGAGGACTTATGATTGTGAGGACTAATAATCGACCTGTGGTAACTTGGGAAGTCTTGTGATGGACTTGTGAGGACTTGCAAGGGACTTAATTGTGAGGGACTTGTAGAGACTTGTGTGGACTTAGGAGGGACTTGTGAGGACTTTTGTTTGTGGGGACTAATAATTGACCTGTGGTAAC
>CM057132.1:12610357-12642338 GCA_029964075.1 Patiria pectinifera | reverse complement strand
ACTCTGAGTTGTCACGGTTTTTGTAAAGTTAGCTTGTTTCTTGCATTGAGATGGGAATTGCTTTAAAAAAAGGTATGGCAGTTGTAAAGATTTCACGTCAGAAACTTGTGTCCCTAAATTTGTTAACAAATCTGTTTTGATTTTTTTAAATAAATTTCCACAGGAAACAGGTATCGGCAAAGTCGTGAATGGATTCCGCAAGCATGAGGGCGACATTGCAGAGTCGGCGCGCAGTCTGGTGCGGGCCTGGAAAGCCAAAGTGCGGGAAGCCATGGACGAAGAGGCCAGCAGGCAGGAAAGTAGTGAAACGCTGAACCAAGTGGCACCGCAGCCTGAGATGAGCACAGTTACAAAGCCGCACAGCCCAATGAAGCAACAAATTGCCAAACCTCACACCTCAGTGTCACAAAGCACCTCCAGACAGCAAAGTCCAAAACACAACTCAAATAAAACCCTCTCGCCGAGCCAACTAACAAAGTCCAAAATTACGTCACCATCGTCAAGTCACTCGTCAACGCACAGCTCTTCCAAGTCACCTGACTTATCTAAGTCACACGACCCTTTGAAGTCACGTGACTCTTCAAAGTCAAATTACTCTTCTAAGTCACATGACTCTTCTAAGTCACATGACTCTTCTAAGTCACATGACTCTTCTAAGTCACATGATTCTTCTAAGTCACATGACTCTTCTAAGTCACATAACTCTTCTAAGTCACATAACTCTTCTAAGTCGCATGACTCTTCGAAGTCACATGACTCATCTAAGTCACGTGACTCTTTTAAGGTGCGCGACTCTTCTATGTCACGTGACTCTTCTAAGTCAAGTTACTCTTCTAAATCACATGACTCTTCTAAGTCAGGTGACTCTTCCAAGTCGCACAACTCTTCCAAAGTGTCCAAGTCTCATGACGCTTCCAAGCGCTCTTCTGAACTTAAACGACACAGTGACGATGGCGTTCCAGAGGGAGGATTCACACAATTGAAGGAGAAGCATTCTCCTTTCAGCGGGAGTCCTGCAAAGAAGTTGAAAAGCCATCACTCCCCTGGAAGCGGAGCAGCCAGGGTACGTGATAAGAAAGATGTAGCAAGTGAGGAACCGAAAAGCCATGTTTCTTTAGAGAAGAGATCTGATACAGTCACACATAAACCACATGACAGGTCACATGACCGGTCACATGAGGGATCACACCGCAAAACCTCCACAAGTGGAGTACAGAAATCTTCAGAGCGCAAACAAACACCCCCTTCCGGTCTCAATCACGCATCCTACGAAAAACACAATTCTGTGAGTAGCAGAAAATCCGACGTGAACGAAAAAATCTCAAAAGACAAAGATTCAACAACTTCAAGTCCGGAGTTAAAAAAGTCTACAAAATCTGTGAGACATGAAAACTCGGCCACTAATGGAGATGTGGTTTCCAAGAAATTAACTCCAACTAAATCTCCGAAAATATCCCCGTCACATTCTGCAGACACGGACAAAACTAAGCCAAAAGCATCAACTCATGATCACAAGGACGGTTTCAAGAAACCGAAATCCAAACCGTCGAGCAGCGAGAAAAAGACGAACAGTGACAGCCCTTTGGAGGATACTTGGGACGATGACAAATCGGAGGGCAGCGATTTCAGCAACACCGGAATGTCATTCGGTGATTGCCTGCTGGGTCCCATGGTAACCAAGGTCAAGAAAGTCGCCAACAGCAAGACGCTGGAAAACTCCAAACTTTCCTCGAAAACGTCGACAAGCTCCAGTAAATCCTCCACACCTAGGTCAAAGGTGAAAGTTGACAGAGCCGACCCCAGCAAGGCAAAGGTCAAAGTTGACGGTTCGAAACATGAAAAGAGCTTACAGGGACAGCAGCCAGTCGCGGGAAGTTCATCCGGAGGTCAGAGTTCAAGTAGAGGTCAAAGGTTGGAGGAAGGTCGGAGGAACAGGAAGAAACGGAGCATGAGCGAAGAAGAGGAAGAAGCCATTAAAATGGCAAAGAAGGTAAAAACGTTATTTTTTATATTTTATCAAATGTTTTTTTTTCTGTTTTGTCAATTCGAGTTGTATGATGTGATTCCTAATATAAAATATTGTAAATATGATGTCATTTCTAAAATTAAATCTTTCTAAAAATAACTCTTCTTAGAGACGGGAGTCTGCTGAGGTGTCGCTGAGCTTGCCGGAGATTCAGCCCACCTACAAACCAATCCGTCTACCAGAGGTGCCATCACCAGTCAAAAAAAGAAGTAAGAAGATCTCATTATCCCTAAATTAATAGACATTTTTTGTCAGGATCATACCTGCATCCTGCAAAATCCTCCACTGTGCAGAAACCCAATGGCACACTCTTTGTACCTACCAAGTTTCAAGTTGCATCAAGCCCCATGTAAAGTAATAGTGTCTGGGCTCTACCTTCCTCAATCCTACAAAATCATCCACTGTGCAGGAACCAATGACACACTCTTTGTACCTACCAAGTTTCAAGTAGCATCAAGCCCCATGTAAAGTAATAGTAGCTGGGCTCTACCTTCCTCAATCCTACAAAATCCTCCACTGTGCAGGAACCCAATGGCACACTCTTTGTACATACCAAGTTTCAAGGAGCATCAAGCCCTATGTAAAGTAATAGTGCCTGGCTCTATCTTCCTCTATCCTACAAAATCCTCCACTGTGCAGAAACCCGATGGAACACTCTTTGTACCTACCAAGTTTCAAGTGGCATCAAGCCCCATGTAAAGTAATAGTGGCTGGGCTCTACCTTCCTCAATCCTACAAAATCTTTCACTGTGCAGGAACCCAATATCACACTCTTTGTACCTACCAAGTTTCAAGAAGCATCAAGTCCCATGTAAAGTAATAGTGGCTGGGCTCTACCTTCCCCAATCCTACCAAATCCTCCACTGTCCAGGAACCCAATGGCACACTGTTTGTACCTACCAAGTTTCAAGGGGCATCAAGCCCCATGTAAAGTAATAGCTGGGCTCTGCCTTCCTCAATCCTACAAAATCCTCAACCGTGCAGGAACCCAATGGCACACTCTTTGTATCTACCAAGTTTCAAGGAGCATCAAGCCCCATGTAAAGTAACAGTGGCTGGGCTCTACCTTCCTCAATCCTACAAAATCCTCCACTGTGCAGGAACCCAATGGCACACTCTTTGTACCTACCAAGTTTCAAGTTGCATCAAGCCCCATGTAAAGTAATAGTGTCTGGGCTCTACCTTCCTCAATCCTACAAAATCATCCACTGTGCAGGAACCAATGACACACTCTTTGTACCTACCAAGGTTTAAGGGGCATCAAGCCCCATGTAAATAATAGTGGCTGGGCTCTACCTTCCTCAATCCTACAAAATCCTCCACTGTGCAGGAACCCAATGGCACACTCTTTGTACCTACCAAGTTTCAAGAAGCATCAAGCCCCATGTAAAGTAATAGTGGCTGGGTTCCACCTTCCTCAATCCAACAAAATCCTACAAATGTCAGTTACATTGGTAAAACTAGGATATTATTTTGTGGTCTATCCATTACGTTCTTCTTTGTTTCTCTCATTTCAGCTTTGACTCCTGAAGAGGAGATGGCGTTCCTCGGCTCCAAGCAGGGACGGACCAAAGTCTTCTCGGGAAGATTACGAGTCAACCGACTTACAAGTAACTACTTTAATTCTTCAGTATCTCAAAAACGTTGAATATTCCGGTTAATTTTAAGCACACAGTCTTTCAGAGTGGTGTTTCAGGGTCGCGCCAAATGAAAATATATCTAAAGCAACTCAAGTCGACCCAAATAGAATTTGGTTCCCGACGGACGAACTTTATATATTAGTTTTCCATTGACTAGACACTGGAGTTGTTTCAGACGACTGCAATTGTTGATCTTTTGTGTGTAGTTGCCTAATTGGTGGTTGGCATGGGTGGCCAGTGCGTAAAGCGCTTGCCTCTCACCACTGTGGCCCTGGTTCGATTCCCCGCTCGGACAATATGTGAGAAGAGTTGTGCGTTGGTTCTCTCCTGTGCCACGAGGGTTTTTTCTCCGAGCTCTCCGGTTTTCCTCCCTCCGCAAGAAATCAACACTTCTACGTCACTTTATATTTCAGTATAGCTTGGACTCAGAAAAGGTCCATTACACAGCTTCGCATTGCAGTTTTACAATTTTACATAGTTGAGTTTTCATAATTGTTTATTCATCTCTATTTTTTAGGTGTTCCACGGTTGTACGACATATGTATGGAAATACTGTGTGACAACATAGATGGTAAGCGGATAAGTAAAACAATTTGCTCCATAATTTTTGTTTATTATTTTTTCAAACTATTTTTTCTGATTTTTTTGTGAATTGTAATTTTCGATGCCAAATTGAATTCACACATTTATGTGTTAATCAATTTACCTCAATTTTGAATTTTCAGTTGTTACTAATTTTCTCCTTAACTTTTCCTGATTATTCCCAGGTAAACCTCTAAATTATCACTTTTATTTCAGAAAGGTAAAAATTTTTCTCGTCGAAATTTAAGTCCCGCCATAACAGTATTTCCTTCTGTTAAAAAAAATTCTTCCAAAATCTCAGAGTCTACTTACATTCCTTTTTTTGTTTCTCTCTCTTTTATTCCATTTATTGTATAAAGCCATTGATGATGTTGGTGGGGTGCCCTATGATATATTGCACCCCGTCTTGCAAAAGTGCACCCCACAGCAGCTGTTCCACCTGGAGGACTGTAATCCGGTAGGTGCAGGATTCTTTGCAACACCTGTGCCCTGTGTTCATTGTGTCTCTTATGTTAACAAAACATTTGGACTTTAACTAAATCCAATTATTATTGTTTGTATTTGATATTATTGTTATATATTTCTGTATGATGGAAACTGCGTTGTCAAGACGCTACACTCTTCCCGAGCATGCGAATTTGATGATGATGATAATAAATGAAAACAAGGATTCCTCAAAAGTGCCCTCGGCACTGTAGCTCGCAAGCCTGAAGAAACCTGTAGAGAGAAGACAATGAGAAGCAATTACAGTTTTAGAGGTGGGAGGAAACCCCAGAGGAATATTCTGGGGAAAACCCACGGAATCAGGTAGGGACTGAAAAACCAATCCACATGTTGGCCCGGGCGGGATTCGAACCCAGGTCACAGCGGTGGAAGGCGAGCAAAGTACCGCTACGCCAACCTGACTCCTCTAAGTACAAATTTTTATATGTCTAAATTTTCTTTATGTTCTAACATTTGTAAAAATTTAAGTCCAAGTTTCTGTTCTAAATTCCATCACTTTTAAAAATTACAATGCTCGTGTTTTTGTGACTGCAATTTCTGCGTATGTTTTCCACCAGCATTTTCTTGAGGACACTGATCCGCTTTGGCAGAAGCACGCCGAGAGAGATTTCAAAGGCAAATGGCCGGTGGAACTAGAGTCTTGGCGAGAAGTCTACATTGTAAGTTGGGACATGCAACTCAAGTAAAAGACTAACCTACCCCTGCAATTGCATACTTGTCATTCTACGAAGTTAGTGGCTAAAGTGTGACATTTTTCCTGTCCGTGTTACCTTGGTACTTTGTAATTTGCCATTCAAGTATCATTAAGAGCGACTTCAAGCAATTTTTTATTTGTTGGGTAGGTAGTTTGCTATTCATAATTACTCTTGGAGGGTGACTGCATTTAGGAGTGCATCAGAATTATAAAAATCATAGATGTCAGATGTAACAGGGACAGGAAAAAAGTGGACTCGGAATTATTTGTATGTCCCTTGATTTGAGTCATGAGTCATGAGTGTTGATTTGAGTCACTCACAGTTGAGTCACCGATTTGAGTCACATTTTAAAGATACAGTCCATCATTCGTAATTTGTGCATTTTGTTCGTTTGAAGCAACAAAAGTGCTCAAGATATAAAGAAGGATGCTGAACAACTAACCTGATGAAGTTTCAGCTCAGCTTCAGCTGTATATTTCGAGAAAAACAACATTCTTGGATCTTGATTTCAAATCAAAGTAGCTGAATCATGTTTTGAATTGGGCCTGAATTCAGAGTCCGAAACACGTTCTCACTGAGCCGATTGCAGCTACGCGATGTCGCGCACTGAATCGATGAATTATAGCAAACCCACACATGTGTAGGTCGTGCCAACGCTTTTGCGCATTTTCGCCAAATAATAAAAACAAAGTACTAACGGAAACTTCCAACGATGCGTCTTTAGAGACATCGTTGGAAAGGCCTTCTTTCGTTGATTACTTCATAATGACAGCTTGCCAGAAAGAATAATTTCACAGGGAGTTTAGTCCCCTTACTATCTTTCAACCAAGTAAGTTTTTCAACAATAATTACGCCAGTTACTTTTTGGAAAGCTGCAAATGATGGACTGTACCTTTAAATCCTGACTCATTTGATCATCACCTTGTCATCTTTGCTTGTATTGATCAGAGAGAACACGACGCTCGAGAAGCAAGACTGAAGTCCATCACCGCAAACATCTCAGCTCATATGGCCGCCAAGGACCCAGGTAAAATAATCCGTGCTAACTCCACCAAGCTAAAAAAATACTTGCCTACTTCAGCTTTTTTTTGTAAATGATTGTGCCAAGTCTATACAAGCAGTGCACCAAGTATATAGCACAAGTATTTTCTAAGTTCCTTCTGGAGTGAAATGTCAAAAACGTATTGGAAACAAAAGTAGGCTTGCGTTGTTGACCTGGACCTGAAAGTGTCAGTTTAGGACATCATTAATAGTCATTGACTCCGATCCACCAAAAATTGGTGGTTATTAATTCTGTCGTTGAGTTTTCCCCACATTACTATTTCCTAGGTTTGCAGCATTGCTAATGTTGCTAGCATCATGACTTTGGGCGTGATCCCTGGCTACATGACACATACAGGTTTATGGCCTCTGACTAGCGCCCCTTGAACAAAGACAATTGACAAATTGGGGAACCGCCAACATCGGGCTGGAAAGCTCAGTTGGTAAGAGCACAGGAAAGGTAATCCGGAGGTCGCAGGTTCAAGCCCCGTTCCAGTCAATTTTTTTGTGTTCAAATTTGAAATATTATACAATGCACCCACTTAGTTTTCCTTTGTGGGCTATTTGATGATGATTTCTCCTCAGGTCGGCTGACCAAAATGGCGTTCCTGGACCGCCCGGCCAAACCGCCGCGCAACGTGATGCGCCAACAGCTGCGCCACGGCACGGCCTCGGGTAGCTTCATCCCCGAGAAACGCTCGCACAGCACCGTCCAGCCCAACCGGCCATCAACAGTCATCGATCACTTCAGCGGTGTGGAGGCGTCGTCGGGCATTAGCCGCCGACAGGCCAAACGTAAGAAGCGGAGGCGAAAGAAGCTCGGAACCTATTCATCCTGGAAACCATGCTCATCCAAACCATTCTAGTCCTATCCCTAATAGAATTCTCCTTGAATAAGCCACGTTTCTATTCCAAGTACGCACACTTACACTTGAAAATAAGCCATACTTTCAAGCAAGTGGGAAAACTATACATCATTTTCTGAGTACATTATAACTTGTTTTTGCCCCAATTCATGCGCAAATGTTTATTATATTTATTACACTTTATAGTTTTATCGCATGCAGAATGCAAAATCTGTTACTATTGGGTACATGTTCTTGTAGTGTTTGTCCGAAAATGTAAACTGTCCAATCTCGGTATACATGTATGTGCACATGCGCAGTTGGAATACCAAACCGGCTTATTGAAATGTTTCATGTAGATGTCATCCTATGTGTGTTCGAGTCTGTTTGTGTCTATATCATGAAATGTTCATATTTGTCCACTCAAATGTCTTGAGTTTGTATTATATTTTGTCACTTAGTTTGTTTCTTTGTATTGTAAAAATGTCACATATGTTCACATGTGTGACGGTACATGTGTATTTCCCTTTACGACAGAGTGCATGGAATTTTAAAAAAGAAAAAACCCGACACGAAATTCAAGACTTTGCAATGGAATTTCCAATAACAGTCAAACAATTGACTTTTCAAAAGGGAGTTACATTTTTGCCTGCAGAATTTAAAAAAAAAAAGTTTTTTACCCCTTGTCCTTAGTCTTGTTTTGTGCTCCGTTGTTAATAAATGTATAGACGTTGTGAATTATTATATGTATACCTACAACTGTACAAATTGCCCCCCAAAAAAACCCGAAGTCCGTAATGATATGCAAAATCTCTGTAAATTTTGATAAAAACCATGGAAACTAACATTTTGTTTTCTAACTAATGCATGCTTACTAATGCTGAATTCTCCTTTCCGTATAGCCAAAGTGATGGCACCGATGATGATGAAAACGATGAAGATGATCAAGAAACTTCGCCGATGATGGACGCCCTCCGAACTTTGACCCAAGACAGTGACCTATTGGAGGTTAGCACGTCCACGACCGTTACGGAGTCGGGGCCATGTTGGCGCGCATGTCAGGCACATGTTTTAAAGTGGAGGCATGTGTGCATTTTTTAAAACGTATTTGGCATAGGAACGTTTTGCGCCCACATTACGATCCACACGCAAGCACGGTTCCGCTTCAACTGAATTAGCGGACAAACAGTAAGAAAAAGTACTCAAATGTTCTGTTTAAAAGCTGACGGAAATTTTTTGTAAATTAAGGTAATAAGCGTACTTATTTTGTGAATCGGGATATACAAGTATATGAAATGAATACATATTTAGTCATTGAATAATGAATGTATTGTATTTAAAACAAGGGGGAGTGTGGCCTAGTGGTTAGGGTTCGTGACTCATGATCAGAGGGTCAGGGGTTCAAATCCAGCTGCTGGTCATATGTTGTGTCCTTGGGCAAGCCACTGCACCCCCACTTGCCCCTCTCCACCCAGGAGTATAAATGGGTACCGGCATTAGCCGGGGAGTAACCTGCGATGGACTGGCATCCCATCCAGGGGGAATAGAAATATTCTCAGTCGTTTCATGCTACTGAAACTGGAGATTAATGCCGGCCTGATGGGCCATATTGGCTCGGGACAGACTTTTCTTTTACTGTGCAAAAAAACTAGCTGAATGAAATAATGTGATGTATATGATTCAAATAAGGCATGAAGTTTACGTGTGATTTTTTTTTACGAGAATAATAAACAAAATTGTTTAAGAAAAGCAATTTGAATGTAAAATTCGTTTAAACAAATGCATTATTTCAAAGCTTTTACCTTAGAATTTTCATTCTTTCTGTATTAGGTTCTGATCTACTTGCCGTATTTCAGCCACTTTAAATATATGACTTAATACAGAGTTACTGCTATAGATTTTGAAAAGGTGGAAGACGTCAGCTGAATTACTTGAAGTTGGTACCAGATTGGCCTTTTGTTTTTGTTCCATGTGCAATTTTGCTTTCCTCCTAAGCTTTTATATTAAGCGCTGAAATCGGAATTGTTTTGATTTTGAATGTTGCTCGCAACTCCGAAGTCTGCCATGTAAAAGGGCTTATTTCTGTGGTACATGATATATTTGAATTATATCACTATTAGGTAGTGAATATTATGACACCTTTATGTCGCCTTATGCTTTATCTTGATGGGCTGAAATGTGGAAATTAACTATAGATATGCTAGTGAATGAAATTTGCGTTCGTAGACAAGACGTGCATCAAATATTGCGTGCACAACTTCTCAAGTAGAGGTCCAAGTTAGGGACTATGCCCAACAAATTTTGACAGGCTGCATCGGCACCCTTTGAGGATCGTTTGCATTTTTGCCAAGAGTAAGGTCTGAATTGTTATCAAAAAGCTTAACTGGGATAAACCAGTTCGTGCCGGAGGTGCTAAATGGTTAATATTATTTTCAATTTTTTGGGTGGTCATGGTAGGCAGGGCATTAATTTTTATTATTTGTTGCCATTTTTGTTTCATTTTTTCATGTCTGATTTATTTTCCGATATTTTAAATTTTGTTTTGGGACTGTTAGCTTCCACGCTTTCTGACAGCTTTTAATAAAATGTTTTTCTGCAATCCTTTCACTACAAGGCATACAAGCGTTTTAGAATTGACCTTATGGATTGCGGTCATCTTTGAGGGTGTTCATTGTCAATATAAGTAACAACGAAGAAACAAAATGGCCGTCTCCATTGCTTCTGCAGCAGATATCGTCAGTGGTTCATGATTATTCAGTATTTTGATGGGAAGGTTATGTTTATTCATGAGAAAAGAACAATGGCGTCACATCATCGTTAAATTAGTTACATGTACGTACATTAAATCATTTTAAAGAACGGCTCTCGCCGAGCTGCCACAGTTGTAGCTTGTGGATAGTGAGATGAAGTACCCTGACGATTGGAGGTGCTACAGGGCGGTTTGGGGCAGTGCCGGGGACTAAACGGGTTAAGTGCAGTTAACTTCAGAAGCACCAAACTAGTTTACACGTACTTACTGCGAAAGTATGCAAAACAATATCATGAGTAATGTGTGATTATTTTGTTTATTTTTAAAATGAAATTTGCATAAAGAAAACTGTGTCCAGTAATTGCCATTTCTGTTGCTTTAATGAACTTCTGCTTTGTGTGTACGAGATTGCTTTACAGACTAAAATATATTAAAATGTAATATATGAAATAAAAAAAATTGAGATAGCACCAACTAATATTCGTTTGATTTCCAAATACTTTCTTGTGTGCAAGTGTAGCATCATTAAAGATGTACATGTATAAAGAACTCAACAGTGAATAGTTTTCACATATTGACTGGCAGTGAGGGCACTATTGCTAGTTATTCCCTCAATTAAATTAAATTTGGTCAAAAATTGACTTGAACAATGCAGAAATTCCTTTGAAAAGTCCATCCGTCCAAAAATCGCATTGGAATGTGTTCTAGGGTCCCTTAGGCATCTTTCCTGCAAGTTTGAAGCAATTTCATTTTTTTAGCCAAAATTAAAAAAAATGCAAGGGGTTAGCCTTACTTTTTTGATGAAATTTGGTCAAAAATTGACTTGTTTCAAAACAATGCAGAAATTCCTTTGAAAAGTCCATCCGTCCACAAATTGCATTGGAATGTGTTCTAGGGTCCCTAAGGCATCTTTCCAGCAAGTTTGAAGCAATTTCATTTCTTAGCCAAAATTGAAAAAAATGCAAGGGGTTTGCCTTACTTTTTTGATGAAATTTGTTCAAAAATTGACTTTTTTCAAAACAATGCAGAAGTTCTTTTGAAAAGTCCATCCGTCCACAAATTGCATTGGAATGTGTTCTAGGGTCCCTTAGGCATCTTTCCAGCAAGTTTGAAGCAATTTCATTTTTTAGCCAAAATTAAAAAAAATGCAAGGGGTTAGCCTTACTTTTTTGATGAAATTTGGTCAAAAATTGACTTTTTTTCAAAACAATGCAGAAATTCTTTTGAAAAGTCCATCCGTCCACAAATTGCATTGGAATAAGTTCTTGGGTCCCTTAGGCATCTTTCCAGCAAGTTTGAAGCAATTTCATTTTTTAGCCAAAATTGAAAAAAAATGCAAGGGGTAAGCCTTACTTTTTTGATGAAATTTGGTCAAAAATTGACTTTTTTCAAAACAATGCAGAAATTCCTTTAAAAAGTCCATCCGTCCACAAATTGCATTGGAATGTGTTCTAGGGTCCCTTAGGCATCTTTCCAGCAAGTTTGAAGCAATTTCATTTTTTAGCCAAAATTAAAAAAAATGCAAGGGGTTAGCCTTACTTTTTTGATGAAATTTGGTCAAAAATTGACTTGTTTCAAAACAATGCAGAAATTCCTTTGAAAAGTCCATCCGTCCACAAATTGCATTGGAAAGTGTTCTAGGGTCCCTAAGGCATCTTTCCAGCAAGTTTGAAGCAATTTCATTTTTTAGCCAAAATTAAAAAAAATGCAAGGGGTTAGCCTTACTTTTTTAATAAAATTTGGTCAAAAATTGACTTTTTTTCAAAACAATGCAGAAATTCTTTGAAAAGTCCATCCGTCCACAAATTGCATTGGAATGTGTTCTAGGGTCCTTAGGCATCTTTCCAGCAAGTTTGAAGCAATTTCATTTTTAGCCAAAATTAAAAAAATGCAAGGGGTTAGCCTTACTTTTTGATGAAATTTGGTCAAAAATTGACTTTTCAAAACAATGCAGAAATTCCTTTGAAAAGTCCATCCGTCCACAAATTGCATTGGAAAGTGTTCTAGGGTCCCTAAGGCATATTTCCAGCAAGTTTGAAGCAATTTCATTTTTAGCCAAAATTAAAAAAAATGCAAGGGGTTAGCCTTACTTTTTTAATAAAATTTGGTCAAAAATTGACTTTTTTTCAAAACAATGCAGAAATTCTTTTGAAAAGTCCATCCGTCCACAAATTGCATTGGAATGTGTTCTAGGGTCCCTTAGGCATCTTTCCAGCAAGTTTGAAGCAATTTCATTTTTTGGCCAAAATTGAAAAAAATGCAAGGGGTTAGCCTTACTTTTTTGATGAAATTTGGTCAAAAATTGACTTGTTTCAAAACAATGCAGAAATTCCTTTGAAAAGTCCATCCGTCCACAAATTGCATTGGAAAGTGTTCTAGGGTCCCTAAGGCATCTTTCCAGCAAGTTTGAAGCAATTTCATTTTTTAGCCAAAATTAAAAAAAATGCAAGGGGTTAGCCTTACTTTTTTAATAAAATTTGGTCAAAAATTGACTTTTTTTCAAAACAATGCAGAAATTCTTTTGAAAAGTCCATCCGTCCACAAATTGCATTGGAATGTGTTCTAGGGTCCCTTAGGCATCTTTCCAGCAAGTTTGAAGCAATTTCATTTTTTAGCCAAAATTAAAAAAAATGCAAGGGGTTAGCCTTACTTTTTTGATGAAATTTGGTCAAAAATTGACTTGTTTCAAAACAATGCAGAAATTCCTTTGAAAAGTCCATCCGTCCACAAATTGCATTGGAATGTGTTCTAGGGTCCCTTAGGCATCTTTCCAGCAAGTTTGAAGCAATTTCATTTTTTGGCCAAAATTGAAAAAAAATGCAAGGGGTATAGCCTTACTTTTTTAATAAAATTTGGTCAAAAATTGACTTTTTTCACAACAATGCAGAAATTCTTTTGAAAAGTCCATCCGTCCACAAATTGCATTGGAATGTGTTCTAGGGTCCCTTAGGCATCTTTCCAGCAAGTTTGAAGCAATTTCATTTTTTGGCCAAAATTGAAAAAAAAATGCAAGGGGTTAGCCTTACTTTTTTGATGAAATTTGGTCAAAAATTGACTTTTTTTCAAAACAATGCAGAAATTCTTTTGAAAAGTCCATCCGTCCACAAATGGCATTGGAATGTGTTCTAGGGTTCCTAAGGCATCTTTCCAGCAAGTTTGAAGCAATTTCATTTTTTAGCCAAAATTGAAAAAAATGCAAGGGGTAAGCCTTACTTTTTTGATGAAATTTGTTCAAAAATTGACTTTTTTCAAAACAATGCAGAAGTTCTTTTGAAAAGTCCATCCGTCCACAAATTGCATTGGAATGTGTTCTAGGGTCCCT
Source organism: Patiria pectinifera (assembly GCA_029964075.1). Lineage (NCBI taxonomy): Eukaryota > Metazoa > Echinodermata > Asteroidea > Valvatida > Asterinidae > Patiria > Patiria pectinifera. The sequence goes on along the minus strand of CM057132.1, from coordinate 12,628,934 downwards.
TAGGCATCTTTCCAGCAAGTTTGAAGCAATTTCATTTTTTAGCCAAAATTAAAAAAAATGCAAGGGGTTAGCCTTACTTTTTTGATGAAATTTGGTCAAAAATTGACTTTTTTTCAAAACAATGCAGAAATTCTTTTGAAAAGTCCATCCGTCCACAAATTGCATTGGAATGAGTTCTTGGGTCCCTTAGGCATCTTTCCAGCAAGTTTGAAGCAATTTCATTTTTTAGCCAAAATTGAAAAAAAATGCAAGGGGTAAGCCTTACTTTTTTGATGAAATTTGGTCAAAAATTGACTTTTTTCAAAACAATGCAGAAATTCCTTTAAAAAGTCCATCCGTCCACAAATTGCATTGGAATGTGTTCTAGGGTCCCTTAGGCATCTTTCCAGCAAGTTTGAAGCAATTTCATTTTTTAGCCAAAATTAAAAAAAATGCAAGGGGTTAGCCTTACTTTTTTAATAAAATTTGGTCAAAAATTGACTTTTTTTCAAAACAATGCAGAAATTCTTTTGAAAAGTCCATCCGTCCACAAATTGCATTGGAATGTGTTCTAGGGTCCCTTAGGCATCTTTCCAGCAAGTTTGAAGCAATTTCATTTTTTGGCCAAAATTGAAAAAAAATGCAAGGGGTTAGCCTTACTTTTTTGATGAAATTTGGTCAAAAATTGACTTTTTTCAAAACAATGCAGAAATTCCATTGAAAAGTCCATCCGTCCACAAATTGCATTGGAATGTGTTCTAGGGTCCCTAAGGCATCTTTCCAGCAAGTTTGAAGCAATTTCATTTTTTAGCCAAAATTGAAAAAAATGCAAGGGGTAAGCCTTACTTTTTTGATGAAATTTGTTCAAAAATTGACTTTTTTCAAAACAATGCAGAAGTTCTTTTGAAAAGTCCATCCGTCCACAAATTGCATTGGAATGTGTTCTAGGGTCCCTTAGGCATCTTTCCAGCAAGTTTGAAGCAATTTCATTTTTTAGCCAAAATTGAAAAAAATGCAAGGGGTAAGCCTTACTTTTTTGATGAAATTTGTTCAAAAATTGACTTTTTTCAAAACAATGCAGAAGTTCTTTTGAAAAGTCCATCCGTCCACAAATTGCATTGGAATGTGTTCTAGGGTCCCTTAGGCATCTTTCCAGCAAGTTTGAAGCAATTTCATTTTTTAGCCAAAATTAAAAAAAATGCAAGGGGTTAGCCTTACTTTTTTGATGAAATTTGGTCAAAAATTGACTTTTTTTCAAAACAATGCAGAAATTCTTTTGAAAAGTCCATCCGTCCACAAATTGCATTGGAATAAGTTCTTGGGTCCCTTAGGCATCTTTCCAGCAAGTTTGAAGCAATTTCATTTTTTAGCCAAAATTGAAAAAAAATGCAAGGGGTAAGCCTTACTTTTTTGATGAAATTTGGTCAAAAATTGACTTTTTTCAAAACAATGCAGAAATTCCTTTAAAAAGTCCATCCGTCCACAAATTGCATTGGAATGTGTTCTAGGGTCCCTTAGGCATCTTTCCAGCAAGTTTGAAGCAATTTCATTTTTTAGCCAAAATTAAAAAAAATGCAAGGGGTTAGCCTTACTTTTTTGATGAAATTTGGTCAAAAATTGACTTGTTTCAAAACAATGCAGAAATTCCTTTGAAAAGTCCATCCGTCCACAAATTGCATTGGAATGTGTTCTAGGGTCCCTTAGGCATCTTTCCAGCAAGTTTGAAGCAATTTCATTTTTTAGCCAAAATTAAAAAAAATGCAAGGGGTTAGCCTTACTTTTTTAATAAAATTTGGTCAAAAATTGACTTTTTTTCAAAACAATGCAGAAATTCTTTTGAAAAGTCCATCCGTCCACAAATTGCATTGGAATGTGTTCTAGGGTCCCTTAGGCATCTTTCCAGCAAGTTTGAAGCAATTTCATTTTTTAGCCAAAATTAAAAAAAATGCAAGGGGTTAGCCTTACTTTTTTGATGAAATTTGGTCAAAAATTGACTTTTTTCAAAACAATGCAGAAATTCCTTTGAAAAGTCCATCCGTCCACAAATTGCATTGGAAAGTGTTCTAGGGTCCCTAAGGCATCTTTCCAGCAAGTTTGAAGCAATTTCATTTTTTAGCCAAAATTAAAAAAAATGCAAGGGGTTAGCCTTACTTTTTTAATAAAATTTGGTCAAAAATTGACTTTTTTTCAAAACAATGCAGAAATTCTTTTGAAAAGTCCATCCGTCCACAAATTGCATTGGAATGTGTTCTAGGGTCCCTTAGGCATCTTTCCAGCAAGTTTGAAGCAATTTCATTTTTTGGCCAAAATTGAAAAAAAATGCAAGGGGTTAGCCTTACTTTTTTGATGAAATTTGGTCAAAAATTGACTTGTTTCAAAACAATGCAGAAATTCCTTTGAAAAGTCCATCCGTCCACAAATTGCATTGGAAAGTGTTCTAGGGTCCCTAAGGCATCTTTCCAGCAAGTTTGAAGCAATTTCATTTTTTAGCCAAAATTAAAAAAAATGCAAGGGGTTAGCCTTACTTTTTTAATAAAATTTGGTCAAAAATTGACTTTTTTTCAAAACAATGCAGAAATTCTTTTGAAAAGTCCATCCGTCCACAAATTGCATTGGAATGTGTTCTAGGGTCCCTTAGGCATCTTTCCAGCAAGTTTGAAGCAATTTCATTTTTTAGCCAAAATTAAAAAAAATGCAAGGGGTTAGCCTTACTTTTTTGATGAAATTTGGTCAAAAATTGACTTGTTTCAAAACAATGCAGAAATTCCTTTGAAAAGTCCATCCGTCCACAAATTGCATTGGAAAGTGTTGTAGGGTCCCTAAGGCATCTTTCCAGCAAGTTTGAAGCAATTTCATTTTTTAGCCAAAATTAAAAAAAATGCAAGGGGTTAGCCTTACTTTTTTAATAAAATTTGGTCAAAAATTGACTTTTTTTCAAAACAATGCAGAAATTCTTTTGAAAAGTCCATCCGTCCACAAATTGCATTGGAATGTGTTCTAGGGTCCCTTAGGCATCTTTCCAGCAAGTTTGAAGCAATTTCATTTTTTGGCCAAAATTGAAAAAAAATGCAAGGGGTTAGCCTTACTTTTTTGATGAAATTTGGTCAAAAATTGACTTTTTTCAAAACAATGCAGAAATTCCATTGAAAAGTCCATCCGTCCACAAATTGCATTGGAATGTGTTCTAGGGTCCCTAAGGCATCTTTCCAGCAAGTTTGAAGCAATTTCATTTTTTAGCCAAAATTGAAAAAAACGCAAGGTGTAAGCCTTACTTTTTTAATAAAATTTGGTCAAAAATTGACTTTTTTCAAAACAATGCAGAAGTTCTTTTGAAAAGTCCATCCGTCCACAAATTGCATTGGAATGTGTTCTAGGGTCCCTAAGGCATCTTTCCAGCAAGTTTGAAGCAATTTCATTTCTTAGCCAAAATTGAAAAAAATGCAAGGGGTTTGCCTTACTTTTTTAATAAAATTTGGTCAAAAATTTACTTTTTTCAAAACAATGCAGAAATTCTCTTGAAAAGTCCATCCGTCCACAAATTGCTTTGGAATGAGTTCTTGGGTCCCTTAGGCATCTTTTCGGATAGGTCTACAGCCAATTGAGAAGCTCATTTAAACCATGCACAAAAAAGTTCAAGTTGAATTCCATAAATGTTTTATTCATTTACTGTGTATATTATGTAAAAGCAAGTTTTAACTTAAACTTGCCCCTTTTCGTGATTTTTGAGAATGGAATACAAAAAAGTGTACTTAAAAAACTGTCCAGGAAATCAACGAAATAATTCATATACGTTATTTGTTTTCATGTTAAATTTCATCTTCTGATTCCGATGACAATTTTTAAAGTAGAGATTCATGCACCTTTTAAAGTGGAGATTCATGCACACATGAAAAGTTGATAAAACACAAAAATAACGAATAGTTTGTAGAATTTCAGAACAGAAAGTAAACAAAAAGCAAAGATATTCATAGCCCAACATTTCAGCACTCCCCATGTAATGGTTAAACTTCCAAGTTGTAAAATAAAATCAGCGATACAAAAAAAGACGTGAAACTAAAAACAAAATACAAATATGGATTTTTTTCTTGTTTAATCAAGTATAAGAGTAGGACAACAAACTTTTCTTGTCAGTTGAATAGACTTTAACTTTGCTACTTATGAAGACAGTAAGTCTAGAAAGTAAGAAAGTATCATGGCAAATATTCTTTTTGACAATTGGGTGAAAGTAGATTTTCGGGTTGCAAACACGGAACGCATAAGTCCTCGCTTTTAACAACAAACTTATAAGCCACCCTTTTTAACAAGAAAAAAGTTTTTAAGTTAGACTTCAAACCTTTTATGTCCTATACAGCAAGTGCCAAGCTACTAGCTTAGTACAGGAAACATTTTAAAAACCTGAAAAAGAGGGAAGAATACATTTGTTTATAATTGAAATGAAATACGTCTCATTTCTGTCAAGTATTCATTAAATGTATCCATTGTTTTATTGGCTAAGCACTTCCATGGATAAGCAGAAAAAAAAACATTTATGAGGAAAAAAAAAGAGTTGTTTTCATGTAGATAAATGTACAAGCAATTAATGTTGCATGCAATAACAATTTTTCATGCAAATGATTTGCAAGTTGGGAGCATAATTTTAAAAAAAGAAGGGTGGTTGCTTGTAAGGCATTGCTCCTACACGTCAAAACACAATAAAGAAGGCCAGAAACCATACTTATGTATTCTTGTAGATCTAACAATGTGTGGCCCTGGAACATGAATAGAATAGTCACTACATGCAGGAATTTTACAGCCGCATGATCTACAATTTGAAAAGGCCCCAGAACATGAATAAGTCATCAGTTGAAAATGAATAGAGCGCAATTTTGAAAATGGCCACGGAACATGAATAGGCCAGTCATTAACCACAAACAGGAGGTATGGGTATAGTTTTTGCATAAACGCACACATAACGGATATACAACCAAAAATTATACAAAATATTTCTTAAGATATGACAAATACATTTTTTTGGCACACTCTGAAGTCAAAATGCCTCATGAAATACGTGAGTTAAGTTGAAAAGATTTAAAGTTAACATGCTTTGGACACAGAGTGTTAATTTTTATAAATTCATATTTCCAGAATATTGCAACTTTAATGATCAGGATATATGTTGTTCTGCACAGATCCAAAAATGCTGATGAAATTAAAAAAGCCATTCATAAACTCATAATCATTTAAAATCATGGCAATCGCCATAATTAATGTTCATTACATATTAATTCCATAAATATAAATATGACACAATTTATATCCATCTTTTTAATACTTTGTACATACATTCCTTGTTAAAATCCTCAAATACATTCACTTTTTTGTGTGGAAGTTTAAAAAATGCCCAAATGGTAGACTTTCACATTCCTTCTGGTGTTATTTTTACACTTTTTAAACTGTTAAAATTGTGGGTTTTTTTACAATCTGTGATTTTTACATGGATAAGGATGGATGGGAACAAAAAATTTCACTCATTAATTGACAGATTTTGCCCGTTTTTTTTTTTTTAAGTATCGACTACGTAATCAAAACCTCCAAAGCCGGACGGTATTTCCAAGACTGGCCCTCCCTCTTTGGGAAAATGGTATCTTCCTCGATGATGATGGGGGCCATAGCTGTAGCATTGTCCAGCTGGGGCGGTTCCATTTCCGTGCAGGTGATGTTGAACTTGTACAGGCCGGGAAATAGGAAGATGAAAGATGACGTGTGCGTCAAGGATTGTTCAGCCTCTAACTGTTATTTAAACAAAATAAAAAATAATAAAAATTAAAAAAATAAAATTAAAAAAATAAAATAAAATACATTATTTTTTTTTTAAACTACTACAGGTAGTGGTAGTAGTTGAACAAATGAAAAAGAATCAAAAATCCATAAAAAATTACATTGTGACGTAACTCCAATTTTCACCCAAACACATCCCTATCTATGAACATACCAAGTTTCAAGTCAATCCGATTTGTACTTTGGTAGACATGGGACTTTGAAAATATTGCACCTTTAATGTGACGTCACGTGACACATGACGACGTCATCATGACGAAATTGTTCAGGACACATCTTCAGATGATGGATAATGACCATGGAATGGTTTAAGTTGATCGTATTAAAAAAAAGTTCCAAAGTGGCTATAAGAATGAAAATGTGTTTAAAAAAATAGCCATAACAATCATTAAAAAGAGCAATAACTAAATTGTTAACAACCAATAGATTTAGTGCATAATTACGCTCTGAGCAACAAGTTTTCTTAGTTTCATGACTTTCTTAACTTTCGTGTTGCAAAAAAAAGGTTGCGAGTAAATTTTCCAACCTATGAGGGCGCTATTTTGTAGAACCTTCACTCATCGCAACTTTCCTATCTAAGGTTGCTAGTGACCCTCGAAATAGTAGAACTTGACACAGTAAAATTTACTAATATCATAACTGTTTACTCAATATTAACCCCCATAAATGAGAATGAAATGTACCTTGTCACTGTTAATACTGCAGTTTCCGGAGCAGACCACTTTCTCCTGGGGGTTGATCTCTCTGGTTCCGTTCTGATGGTCCGTGTAGGGTTCGACCATCAGTTGTAATCTGGCTGTTGCCTCATCTAGCAAAAATGAAAATCTTTATCATTATTCTGTTTTGTTGCAATGATGTAAAAGATTTTGTTACTTTCTCCATGCAAACAGCTAGTATTCACAGGCTTTCCAAACATTCGTACTCTTGTGTAATGTTAAAGCATTGTACTGCTAACATACGTCCTGCAGTACATCATACGAATAGTATTCCACTCACCGTGGTGGAAAATAATCATTAAAAACTATTCCAATACAATCTGTAATTGTTGCTTGCCTCCGAACTCCCAAAACGAAGCAATAATGGTAAAGTGCCTTGCTCAAGAGCACAAGCACCATGTTCCCCCAGTCAGGATTCGAACCCATGTACCACGGCACACGAATCGAACACCGTAACCATTGGATCACAGCACTTACCCCAACTTACCCATATTATTAGTCACAGTGACGTCCACACACAGCGGTTCCCCTACAGGGAAGGTAGCCTGTCCGTCAGAGCTGTTGACTAGCCTGTCATTCAGACAGACCTGCCAGTTGATGGGGCAGGTTCGTATGTGGTCCATCATGGAGGGGGACAGGTCTAGATGGTCCAACATCGCAAAGCCGGACTTTTTTAAGACGGGGTGCAATAAATAGTCAAGGAAAGACAGAAAAAGTGCACTATTTCCTGCGCAACGTGCGATTTGTTCGTACATTTAATTTAAGACAACTTGGCCTAGTTGTCAAGTTTCATGAAAAATCAAGAAAATTCTGCCAGTTATTCCAACAGCATACAAACAGTTGTTGAGTTAGTTCCATCTGACATTTTTAAAAATGTTTTTTTCCTCATTTTTTTTTAGCTATCAGACTGCAACTCTTAACATTATCGTGTGGGTAGACTGGCAAAAAAGTTTTAAGAAAGCGCTGTTCTTAAGAGCCCTGTACAAGTGATAACAAAAAGAAATTAAATTGAATTGAAATAGACTTCAAACACACAAAAATGATAAATATAGAAATACAATCTTGATATCTGTTGGGCGCTAAGAGGCTTTAAGACTATTAGTATCCACGAATGATTTGTACAGTGAAACGTTACACCATAATTTGTTCCTTCAATTGAGTAATATTCATGAAATTTGTATGATGCAACTTGCCCAATAAAATGTGGTGTAACTAATAAGGTTACGCCATTGTGAACAATTTATTAGTAAAACCGTTTTTTTCTCAAAGGATATGCATTTCCATCTGATGTCTACCATGGTCGCCAACTGCTGGGCGTACAGGCTGCTCTGGCTGGTAGACTGTTGCGCGTCGGTCTCCAGCAACTTGCTGTTCTGTGATTGGACGCTCCCGTACCGGGGTAACGTATTGTTTCTACTGGACCCAACGTCGCACTCCGTGAAGCCGTTGAGGGCGGGCTTTCTTGGCTGGGCCACGACGAAACGGTTCAACTTTACAGCTAACCTAAAATATGGGCAACAAGCAAGATACGCACATCAAAGTTTCAAGTCAACCAGGAGTCCATGCACACGTCTAGATGCAGTTTTTCCAATCTTTGCCCGACCTGGATTCGAACCCGAGCCCGCTAGAAACCTACCTTTTGTTCTGCTGACTCCCCAATATCAACGAGGCCTGGTCGCCATATTGCACTTCTAGTTCCTGACTCGTGGTGTTCAGCGTATCTAGCACCAGATGGAACTCTTTGGATCTGTAAACGAGCGGACATTAATAATATAGGACAAGTGAGGCCGTGAAACTTGGTAGGTACATAGAGTGTGTTGCTAGTATGCATGCAAAATACATAATGAAGTCATGAAAAATCCTCAATTTGTTTGTAGAAAGTTCTCTTGCCAAAAAAAAAATCTACTTGCAAAATTTGGCATAAGCTTAAATCAGACCTTCCTGAAACTTAAAAAAATATACACAGTGATATAAAAATCTTTCCCTCATAAAAACATCCCAAAGACATCATTGCAATTTTTGAGGAAATTTTTAATATTTTGCCCCCAAAAGTTTTGACGTCAACTCTTTGCAGAACACTGGTTTCCTTTACACGGTAACAACATGACACACACTGTGACACATAGAGTCATAGACCCAGGGACAGATAGGCTTACTCTGTGGCAGGGATGGCACTCCATTGCGTGAACACCACCGACGGTTTGATGTCGACTCTCAGCAGCACACTGGCCTCCCTGTGGAAATCCTCCTCCATGCCCGGCCCTCCGGAGTAGGCGATTTTCAACGTCGACTCAATAATCTGCAAAATACACCGACATTTTACCAGAAGAACTTGAATCTCATCAAAAATTTGGTCAATTTACCCCTACGGCTGGGTTAAAATAGCAGTTTCGCTGGCAGTTTTGATGATTTGAATCATTTAAAGATTTTACATAATGGCTGATTTTACATAATGGCCGAGTCCAATTTTGAAGTATTTCCATTTATTTGGAAAATGCAGGCGAACAATGAAGCCAAAACCAGAAATGAACCCTAGGTTTGGGAAATGACCCATGTTTAAATACATACTCTTTGCAGGCTGTCTGGTTCCACCGACTCCCCGCTATCTGGTTTGCACGTCTCTAGGAAGGTGGAGGACGCCGACCGTTTGGGTGTACTCTTTGGCGTACTGTACTCAAAGGTTTTACTGGGAGTGGGCGTGACTGGAATGTCTGCTGGAATGACATAATCAAACGAGTTAGGAATTTGGCGTGAGACCAACCCAGCGTTAGATTGATAATGCAAGACATATGCAGTCAAGGAAAACCTGTTCTAAGGTTAAAAGGAACTTGGCAAGTGTGGTCTAACAGTGGAGCACAGGATTCATGATCGTGAGGTTGTGGGTTCGAGCCCCTCCATGGCCATGCATGTTGTGCCCTTGAGTAAGGCGCTTTACCTCAATTACTCCTCTCAACCCAGGTGTTAAATGGGTACCGGCATTATTCAATGCTGGGAAGGTAACAGACTCGCTGTGGAGGAGGTGTGGCGATCCCCCACAGCAGCATATGAGTCTGGCCCAATCGCTAACGAAAGAGAGATGGGCACTCCGTTCCTGTGAACACAGGTTCGGCCTCTTTACCTTTTTTACAAAATTGACTTGATACAACAAGCACTTGTATTTTTAAACCAAACTAGCTTCGGACCCACTTGCCACATGACCAAATCGGCACCCAACCTACTCAGCACCGGTTTCTTAGCCAAAAGTATTAAAACCCTCGAAGAAACTACCCCCCCCCTACGAATATCAATATTATGCCCAACATATGCTCACCGTTTGAGTTGTTTTTGTGTTTGGCAATAAAGCTGCCAACAGCCTTGATGTAGACCGTCAGCATCATCTGACCCCCGGGTTGCAGCGGTAGCTGGGTCTGAATGTTCTCCTCACTCCAACTAAATACTTTATCAGCTAGCACACCTGCAAGAGTCAGACATTCTTTCGATTGTGTTTTAAAAATCTGATCATTTATTGCAGGCGTTGAGGTGCATTGCAGACATAGATCTTGTAGTTTTCATGTCAGCTGGGCTTCCAATTCTTTAAAACAATTTAGGCCAAATAAAAAAAAAATGTTTAGCGTCCTGCCTTTTTTAAAAAAAAAGGAAGACGGCCCTTTTTTTTCAAAGCGGCCGTCTGACCCATTTTCCAAAACAACTGGCCAGGCTAATTTTCAAGATGGCCGCCAATTTTTTTTTTTTAAATGGCCGCAACTTGGACTCAGGAAATGACATACCAGCTTTCAGAGTCTAAAAGTACGACTTTCTTTTCCGAACAAGATCATTAAATTTATCATTTTTCCAGGGTTTTTTTTCAATTAAAAAAAAGAGAAGGTGGCCTCCAAAAAGGGCGGGGACACTTAACATTTTTTTTTATTTGGCCTTAGCAGAGACATCCAGTTTTGTTTGTACAAATTTAATAAATAAACTGAATATATCCAATATCCGATATCCAACCGTAATTTCACCCATCGACTCTTCATACAACATTGTAACGTTGATAAAAAAAATCATAGATCCTTAAACAATCGTTATCTCACAGCAAACGATTTACCTGATTCTGAGGACAATTTCAGTGAAAGAGATTCGACGGGAACTTTCCCTCCGTTGATTAACGTCAACCCACACTCACAACTGAAAACAGAAAAAAATACACATCACTTGACTCTTGCTCATATTTGTGTTCTTCGTTTGTAGCAACAAATTGCTCACAATTTTAGAAGGGTGCATTTATCCTGTTGAAGATTTAGCTCTGTGGACACTTCATGTTTACATTTTGAAAAAAAAACCCGGAAAAAAACATATGCGTAAGTTTTGGGGTCTTGTTGCTGTGCCCAGGGGAACATTTTCTTAAACCACCTCCTATGATTGTTTTTTTTCTTTGAATGATACAATTTCAGGCAGAATAATTTGACAGGGTATTTGTGAAGGAATCTCGACGGACCTTTCCCCCTGGAATAAGCTAACAGCTGCGCTGGTGTTTGCTTTACTCTCGGCCGGGTCCAGGCTCAGCGTGCTGACGGCCTGGGGTAGGGACGTCTTGACCCTCAGTAGGGGTAACGCGGGGACCACCTCTACCTCGTAGTAGGACTGGGGCACGGTGGGGATGTGCTTGAAACGACAGTGGCTCTCCACGCCCAGGACGTTGGTGGTGTAGCCTATGGAGGGTTGGCAAAAAAACGAAACCGTGAAATCAGACTTGTAGTTTAAGTCCTCTCAAGTTAATCACAAGAAAATCAGGTATCAAACACATGTCATGCACATGTCAAACACATGTTGTTCACATATCAAACACATGTCGTTCATATGCCAATCACAAATATCACGTCAAACACATGTTTATCGCATGTCAAACACATGTCGTTCACATGTCAAACACATGTCGTTCATATGTCAATCACAAGTATATATCACATGTCATACACATGTTTATCGCATGTCAAACACATGTTGTTCACATGTCAAACACATGTTGTTCACATGTCAAACACATGTCGTGCAAATGTCAAACACATGTCATTCACATCTTAATCATGTCACTCAGAGGTCTTCACAGGTCAATGGAAGTCAATCACATGTTATCAACATGTCAATCGCCTGTTAATCGCATGTCAATGATATGTCAATTACAAGTCTATCACAAGTCAAACACATGTAAATCACATGGCAACCACAAGTTAATCACAAGTCAATCACATGTGCATCACATGTCAATCACATGTTCATCACATGTCACTCATAAGTCAAACACATGTAAATCACATGACAATCACGAGTCAATCACATGTTAATCACATGTCAATCGCATGCATATCACAAGTCAAACATATGTCAAACACATGAAGATAACATGTCAATCACATGTCAACTACAAGTTAATCACAAGTCAATCACATGTCAATCAAGAGTTAATCACATGTCAATCACATATCGTTCACATGTCAATCAAGAGTCAATCGCAAGTCAAGTCACAAGTCTTCTGTAGGAATGCCCTTTTGGTCACGTTCTTCAATCACAACCAGCGGTGCTTCTTACCTACTATGGTCAGGATCCCTGCCCCCTTTGGTGTCCCCATAATGGAGACAGCGTGGGGACCTGACTCTGCTGGCAAGGTCACTGTGGCCGGGATGGGTTCGAATTGCAAACCTTCTGTCAGAAAGCCCTTTTAAAACAAAAGCAACAAAAATGTTTTAAAAAGATCAGACATTAACCTCATGAAAGTTTATCAGAAATGTAAACCTGAACCCTTATAGATGCGTTCCCTGTATTATTTTAGAGTTTTTTCAATCGCTATTTTCCTAACTTTATGAAAGTTACTCAATTTTGAATGAGACACGGAACAAAAAAATTCCACAGACATTTATTTATTAAATTTTCTCATCAAAACATTTACATTATGGGCTGTCTAACAATAATTTGGTTGTCGTAGGGCGGGTTCAAAATGAAAGCCCCTTTTTTTCAGAGAGTTTCAAATGTCCAAAATCAGAATAAAGTAGGTTTTTTTCATTAAAACAAAACAAAATTTACTCGGATAAAAAAGCTGTTGTTTTTTTTTTTTTTAAGAGCATGTGATATGCAACTTTAAAGGGAAAATACAACATTTGCAAACATCCAAAAATAAAACTACCAAATCATGTTGAAATACCTTGCTGGACTGTTAGTGAATGACAGTGTAAAGCATCCTGTAAAATCATGGCACCTGGTATACTGTCATTTTCAAGAAAAGTGGTATTTTTGTATCAATTTCCAATGCTGGTCGGCCGACCAGCGTTGGAAAAAACTGGCTTTTTTTCAAATACTGGCCCCAGTTGACCATCGCACTTGTTTGCAATCGATTACACACCTATGAACGGGTACAAGCCAGCTAGACTGGTTCCCTGACCTTACAATTCCCCAATATATGTAAACTGCTCTGTTTCTTCTTAAATGGAGTCAGGGAACCAGACTACAGGAAAATGATTGTTTTTCTTGGTTTTTATAGCATTTTCGAACCCAAAACCTCAAAAAAGTCAGTGTAACTATATTTGCTATATATTTCCAACCCCCCAATTCTATCCATTTCTGAAAATTACAGCAAAAGCAAATGCTGTATATTCCCTTTAAATAAGTTTATACTGAAGGTGCTGTTAATAACATTATTACCCCTGATCAACATGCCAATAAAGAATTTCCACATCCAACTCTGCTGATCGGCAGTATGTATGGAGAGGGGGGGGCCTTGGTTAAAACTTAAAAGCTCACCAAGTTACCGACTCGCAGCTCAAACGGCAAGGGGTTGTAGAAGCTGAGACACATCTCGCAGACGTCGTCTGCCACCCACTTGAAATCTACAGGAAGACAAATCAACACAAACATGTGTTTCCAAACACGACAACTGAGCTACGAAAGAAGCCTCTGGCTTCGATGACATCACTACTGGCTCATGAATATGTATATTATTCTTTACTTACAAACCAAAAGAGGCTCTGGAATGACAGACCAAAGACTGAACGTGAAGACAGATGGAACGTTAAGGTGCACACACAGATTTGGATTAAATGGGTTTCCATTGTACAGGCCCCTTGAAAACAAAATCAATTATTTTTGATGGATGAAATTAAAATTATATTAGGCCAAAAAAAAAATAATATTCGGTCTCTGGTCAGACCAAAGTTCCAGAATTGACGCGGCTACGCGGCTTTTTTTTTTTTTCTTCAAGCTTGGATTGTACAGACAAGGTGGGTACTATTTTGCTTTTTTGGTGTCCTCACGTACATTGGTGTCCTCCATAATTTGCCTTGGTGCTTTTGATCATTTGCCTTGGTGCAATTTCCCATTCCTTGGTGCTCTTTGGTAAAAAAAAATTGAGGAGGTGCGGAAATAGAGGGCGCTGTTGGAGCTACTGCGGAACATTTTGGAAGAAAAAAAAGATCGACGCGCATGATTAAAATCGACGCGCGCGCTGACCAGAGACCGACTTATTTTTTTTTGGCCTTACATCAAATGTCTATAACATCCTATTAATTATCTCAGGCAGATGATATTTTGAGTGATTATAACTTGAGCATTTTTTTGGGGGGGGGGGGAGGAGAGATGGTGGTTAAAAGCAAACAATAACGACATTTGTTTTCTGGTAAACTCACCGACTCGTGGTTTCAACTTCTTATCTTTGCAGACTCTGTTCTGTATCGGAGAGTAGATGAATGGTCCTAGTGACTCGCTGGAGGGACTGGTACTAAGACTAAGCTTTTGTATCAGGGGAGTCAGCTGCCTAGACAACGGAACCAGCCTAAAGGCCCTAGAAAATAACAAAACATTAATGTCAATGCATAAAAACTGGTATCAAATCATCGCAATGAAATGATCTTCAAAGATGGGCTACAACTAAGCTCAAAATAGAGCAATTATTTCTAAAAAAAAAATTTAAGTAGATACAATAATTCTAAATTGAGGACTGATGCATGGTTCCAAGAAGTATACTTTTATTAAAAAATAAAATAATGATTTTACATCAGATTCATTCCAAAATGCTCACTTGACAGCCGGGAATCTTGTGAACGGCACAGCCGGTAAAATGGTGCCGTTTTCCCTGGCGATCGGGTGCGGGACGCCGGCCACCTTGTTGGTCAGCGTGCCCAGGTTGATGGCAATGTCTCGCTTCTCGGCCCCAGACAGCTGGTCATTGAGGACTTGCAGCATGAAGGACAGAATCCTGATGATTTCAAGAAACAAAAAATTTGGTGGCAGCAGTGGGATTGATGGCAAGCTCAGCATCCAGAGTGAGGTCACGAGAAACAGTAGATCCAAGGTATTTGGAGCAAGTTACATTTTTGTATATAACAGGCCTACAAATACTTTTATAAACATCTGTGCTCAGACATGTTTTATACTTTCAAAGCACAGATAAAATCTCTAAAAACAAATTCTCAACACTGCAAAACATACCTAACAGCAATCCCGTATTCACCCATACGTCGCGCGGAGAAGACAAGCTCGTGAAGGATCCGGGTTTGTAGTAGTGGCCAGCCACAGGGTCGATCTACAAAAAACAACACTGCAAGTAAAACTTGCGCGATCCCCCTAGCATTCTGCCAGTTTTTATTATGTACATCTACAGGCAATTAGTAAGAACAATTTTCAGTGAGGCCTTGATTGTCCACCCGGCATGGTACCAGTTCTCAGTTGAATGGGGAGTTTGGAATAAATGGGGAGTTTATAATAAATGGAGAGTTTCGGTGAGACACCGGACCAACATATGTTAGAGTCATTAGTAATACTGAGCTGAGCTCTCCAGAGACCTCGTAAATGTCCATATTGGAAAGGATTTATTTTGACATCGGCCTTCTCTCCACAGACCACCTTTCTAGTTTGGTTGAGATTGATGACTGAACTTAACAGTGAAATGGAACACACACACATAGACACACAGACACACAGAAAGAATACGCGATCGCAATGTCCCCCGTCTGGCTTGAAAGCCAGGGGGATAAAAAACATATCTTACCTGTTGGATACTCCCTGGGGTCAAGGGTCAGCTTATAGCCTTTTAATGTCTCCATTAGTAACTGGTTGCACTGGAACACGATAAAAAAAAGGTTTTATTTGACAAATGCTTACTGCTATCATATGGAACATACACATGTTTTATAGACCTGAAAGATGCATCTTCAAAAAGCAAGGTTGTAAAACGGAGACACCCCGACCAACCAAAAATAAAACAGCGTGTATACCATGTTCCATGCGGGGTGCTGATTCTGCGGCGTGACGCACTGCATGGCGGCAACTCGCTTGAAGAAGGCCGCCTTGCGATGGAAGCCGATGAGCGTGAAGAGCCGAGAGAGGGCGCTGTAGCGCTCCACCTTCTCCTGGTCGCTCAGGTTCACGTTGATGTAGATGACGTTCTGGAGAAAATCCGCAGCCTCTAAGGTTTTCTAAAGGCAGACACAGGGAAAGTTATTGATCATAAAATCATTTAATTCTATTTGCCCTAACAGAATATTCCCCAATTACAACTCATTAGCTTGATTTTTAGTTTCCAAAGGTAAAAGGGAACATGGGAAAAAGTCTATTAAAAGGCCATGCAATGTAATTTATTTTTAATGCAATCCTTGAACATGCACCTTTGTGTCTCATTTACCGGCGACTTTATTTTCGATTTTCCTTTTTACCATTTTTCTTTGGCTTCAGACCGATTTGTCACTTTGTGAAGGTAATAAAATTGACCACAAAAAACTAACCGCTAAAATCTAGACTGACTCTTTTACAACAAACAAAAACATTTCAAGGAATATAAAAAAAATCCAACCATTCACATATGCGTTTAACACATTATTCATGCAAAAAAAATTAACAACATATAACATCCTCTTCTACAAATATAAACACTATTATACATGATATTTTCATGCTACAATCATTTGTCCACATAAAACTAAACATGGCAATGCACATGACACAAAATAAACCAAAAACAGTGCATTCTATAGACCTTTATCATGCTGCCACCATTTCAGTCATGTTCCCTGTATCCAATAACAGTATTGAATGATAATAATTTTTGTGCAAAAAGGAACCAGACTATTTTCCCGTCCAGCCTCGCTTTGGTTACGATGACTTGAGCGGGAAAAAATCAAGATGGCCACAACATGATAATGGTCTATTGTGAAGTACAATTGTGTCCATCAATATTTTTTATAGTATAATGACAAATCAAAAATGAAATACCAGAGCCCATCATTCATATTTTCAATTTTTTTTAACAGCCTGAATGACTTCTTTCAGCAGATGTCTCGGCACCTTTTAACAGTAATTTTCAAACAAAACGTACAGGTATGATTTGTGCAAAACGTTCACCATTTTGAGGGCAGGGTGCGATCAAGTACTAAATTCTTCAATGATGTGTAGACAAAAAAAGTGTTCTTTGCGCATTTAAGTTCTTTCGTTCTGCCCTCCCCCCCCCCCATATCAGATTCTGAAAGTCCAGTGCAATATTTCTTCTCGAAATGTGTAAAACAGTGCTCGCCGCCACATTATTAGACTTACACGCAATGACAATGGAGTGGTATTCCTTTTATCAATTCACTACATGACACGGTACATGCCTAGCACATTCATGCCAACTAAAGTGTTTCAAAACTCGGAACCCTTAAAGTGCGCTTTGCTTGGAACTCCTGCTACGGACGCCATGCACTAGTACCCCCTCAACGGTTACAGAGAGAGAGTTTGTAGGGACCACTGACATTACAATAAGCCAGTTTGGTACTTCAACTGCGCATGCGCACAATGATATTCCTCAAGACATGTTCCCACATTCGCCAAGAGTTCTGAGTGGGGCGGTAGGGTTCCAGTTTTGACACACTACCCTAAATGCCAGAAGATTATATGTTATACCTTGTGATTGCAGTAACAAGCCTGTAGAGCAAGATTAAGTACAATTAAACAGAGGGTGGTTAGTGTGACGAATAAGCATACAGGTGTTATGTTTAAGAAAACAGACAATAAATGCGTTCGGAAAACCTGTTGAAATACTGCCAAATATGTATTTCATATTCATAACAGTTAGAGTTATAGACAACTTTTCACACGTTAACCACGAGTCGATCATACGAGTCCATCGCAAATCAGTAACGGGCCTATCACAAGTCACCCAGTTCCATGTCAAATGACAAGCTATTCGAATGGAATGTGACAAAGGCACTTCTGCGTATTCAGCCTCTCTTACCCGTGACCCGACTCGTGATTGAAAATTGGTGACTGACTAGAGATGGCTTAGTGACAAACTTGTCACTTGACCTGCGGCTGTACTTGTGATGGTCAAGTGATTGCCTTGTGATTGACTTGCGATGGACCTACGATTGACTTCGGACAAACTCGACAACTCTTCTGTAAATATATGTGGCCATGGAGACAGAAAGGTGGTTTTGAGACTTCAGACAAAGGGATAAACAGACAAATGGACAGACCAACCAACAGACAATCTCACCTTCTGTTGGACAAGGACCTGAGTGGCTTTAATGCAGGCCTCCATCTCCACAATGCCAGCGTTGGTGTACTGCAATCAGGAGAGAAAATATACAAAGTCAGACAGAAATCAAAGTCAAAGTTGGCTTTGTATCGGTTGTTCTTAACCCAGTCAGTTTTGAGGGCCAGTAGCGGCAGTTCACAATTCCCTCGGGGGAGGAGTCTGGCCCACTGGTAAGGGTTAGTGATTCATGATCAGAGGGTCATGGGTTCTGATCCAGTTGCTGGTCATATGTTGTGTCCTTGGGCAAGCCACTTCACCCCAACTTGCCTCTCTCCACCCAGGAGTATAAATGGGTACCGGCATTAGCTGGGGAGTAACCTGCGATGGACTTGCATCTCATCCAGGAGGATTAGAAATATTCTCGGTCGTTTCATGCCAAGGAAACTGGAGATAAACGCCGGCCTGATGGGCCACATTGGCTCGTGACAGACTTGACTTTACTTTTCTCAAAGGGAAACTGACTAGGCGGATTATAATAATTCCTTTAAAGTTGAAAAAAAAAGGAATTCACTGGAGTGGAGTTTGAGCCTGT